>KI911121.1:299710-421691 GCA_000482085.2 Cladonia metacorallifera KoLRI002260
CTAGCGTCTTATAACTCAATTCCTCGTACGTGAGCAGGAAGACATCGAGGTCGAAGGGGAGGGAGGATAGCGAGGGGGTGTGCCGGGATTGGGTTATGGATATTAGGGAATGGTGGGCGAAGAGGGTGGGGAGGGTGGGGATCCAGCTGAGAGGGAACGGGAGAGTTAGTTGCTGCTGATGAGGGGGGGTTGGGAAGGGGGATTGGGTTAAGGTGGAGGGCCCAGGGGGTGTGGTCAATATTGTATTGTGGATACAAAGAGAAAGGGTTACCTCTGCTGTCCGATGCGAGATTCTCGGCTTTTGAGAGATTGGGTGAATGCTGGGACGGCATCGAGGGTGGAAGCAGACAGGGCGGGATCGGCGAGGAGGGTACGAGTGGTTGTCATGTCGTATTCGCCCCATTGGAGGTAGCCTCCTGGTTCTTTTGAGAGGGGGGAGATGTTAGGTTTCGTAGTCACATAAAAAGTGGTTTGTAATAAGGGGTTTTTGTTGAGGGACATGCAGAATGGCTGGAGAATTTGAGAGAAACGCACTTAGCATCTTTAAAACATTCTGAAGCAAAGGCACTGGATCATTATCTTTCACAACTACTTGAAACAGTCGCAACTGAATGACGTCATACACGCCAACGAGATGCTCAGGGACTTGGCCTAGAATATCTAGTTGGTGGATGTGCATGTTTGGGGGAAGCCATTCTTGAGGTGGACAATTTGCAATGTCGATATCGAAGCCGTCGAGTTGGGCGGTGCAAGGTAACGTTTTAGCGAGGTCGATGAGCCAGATTCTGAGAACGGAATCATAGGATCAACGCGCTGTCATTGAACGTAGAAGAGGTCGTGAATTAAGAATTTCATACCCTGTACCAGTGCCTATGTCTGCGATCTTGATATTAGGATTGGAGAGGGGTATGCCGGGGTGAATGAGGTAGCCGGTCTGGTCTTTCCAGAGGTAGTGCTGGAGATTGAGTCTAGGATTATCATATGTAAGGAACCCTTTTTCCACAACTCATGTATGGACAACCAAAAAGGATCAATTGTACCTGGCAGTAGAAGCATACGCTCTGGCGGCAGGTTTCAACGCATAATGTGTTGGTGTGTGTGGTGGCGTGGGATAGGCCATGCTTTTACTTTCCAATGAAAGGTTTCCCCCAATAACGAAGAAAAGGAAAGCTGCAGACTGAGCATGCACTGGTATGCAGGAACCAACGGCATTATGTATGAGAGGTGCATCGTACCCGTTGTTCGCTTTTGCTTTGCTGTTTGATTGGTGTCACACATGTTGCGGTCGTACCTAGGTATTAGGTACGTGGAGGCTCAAAGCTACTGCGGGAACAACTCATGCTCCGTATACTCCGATACGCGCCGTTTGCTTTAGACCATGTGCTAGCGAACTACAAGTGTGGATGAGTTGTACTGCCGCTGCAGAGGAGACAGTAGGTCGTCTTATGGATCGAATATTGCATCAAGAATGAATATCAACAAGCGGGCGAGGTGAGGGAAGCGAATTGACGTGGCAATGCCAAGCCGCTAGAACTAGCTCACGATGATCGGCCAACGAAGTATTTTGTAGGACCAACTAATACCTTAGTATCTTACACCTACGATCGTAGAAAGTAATGCAAGGGTCTTGGAAAGCTGCTGGATGTACCCATAGCTTCTGGAATCATTATCGCTCATCTTCCGTTTATCAATAGTAATGGGATGGATTGAGTTGTGACCTAGTGGTGCATAGTCATGGACTCAAGCCTTCTGGTATGGGGCCTGAAACTTTTGACAGAGAATGGTATCTTTACATACAGGAAATGCCGCCATACTTATGTAAATATCAACAGCAGACAAAGATGCCAGAGACTTAGATTATCATTGCATATAAACAGACTTTTTCTAGCCATGCATTGGGCCTAAAACATGACCTCCTGCAAATTCACTCCACCTCCGCACTTCGCTCGGGATAACGCCTTCTTTCCGCTGGGGTATCTTCTCACTCATGCATCTCGCAAAAAGCAGCGCAGTCTAGCATCCCATGTTAGCATACTCTTCAATCAAGTGACAATCGAGGATCTTACCAGAGGTTCCATGAACAAGGGCACGCCAAAATCAACAGCATTCCTTCTCATCACGTAGTCTTGATCCAGTAAGGTCTCAGCCCGTGCTTTGGCCAAGTTGAAAACACCACGGATGTTGTGCTCTCGGAACACTTCCCTGAGGGCTCGTTTGTCGGTTGTGGGGAAGTTAACCACGGTTACACTGCAGCCGTCATTGGCTGACGATTCAAGGTGTGACGCCACTTCTTGATCCGCAGCAAAGAAGTTGTATCCAAGCGGTTTTAGATAATCAACTATGCCCACTAATTGAGGTTTCGAGATATCGCCACCGAAGAGAAGACCTTCTCCAGGCAGTGGAAGTCGGAAGTTCATGGTCGATTGTAGAGAAGTCCAGTAGGCTTCGACAAGATCTTTCCCAAAACATGCAATTTCACCTGTGCTAGCCATTTCGACACCGAGGAAAGGATCAGCTCCAGGTAGGCGGCCCCATGAGAATTGAGATACTTTGGTAGCAACGTAGTCTCGCTTCTGCGCCATTAAATCTACCGGCTTGGGAACATCATGACCGGAAAGAGCCCTTGTGGCAATGTCAATGAAGTTGGTACCAAGTACTTTGCTGACAAAAGGGAAAGAGCGGGAGGCGCGAAGATTACATTCGATGACCTTTAGCGCTGGCTCACCACCGTTCGGGTCGTCAGCTTTGATGATTTGCATGTTAAAGGGCCCTGTGATGTTCCATGCCTTAGCGACTTTCCGAGCGATGTCCTTCAGGCGAGCCATGGTGTTCTCGTCGAGGTTAACGGGGGGAAGAACAAGAGTGGCATCACCACTGTGTACGCCAGCGTTTTCGATGTGCTCCGATACCGAATGGATCAAAAGCTCTCCACCAGATCCAACGGCATCGATGTCTATTTCCTGGGCGCCTTCGATAAACTTGGTTATAACCACTGGATGGTCTGGGGAGACAGCTGAAGCATTTAGGAGTTTCTCTTTGAGATCGCCTTGACTGCGTATCACATTCATGGCTGCGCCGGAGAGAACGTAACTCGGTCGGACCAGTACAGGGTAGCCGACCTTAGCAAGGATATTAGTTAGTATGGAGCGTCCAACAAGAGATGTCGTCTTACCTTGTCAGCGAATGCCTCGGCCTCGGACACCGATTTCAGCTCAGCCCATGCTGGCTGATCAACGTCAATGCTGTCAAGAATTTGAGAGAATTTCTGGCGATCCTCGGCCTTATCAATATCGAGAGGGTCGGTCCCAAGGACTTTGGCTTTGCCGGTTTCTTGTAGTCGAAGAGCTATGTTCTGCGGTAGTTGACCACCAACCGATACGACAACGTTAGCTGCTTGCTCTAGCTCATAAATATCCATAACACGCTCATAGCTAAGTTCCTCAAAGTAGAGCCTATCAGCAGTGTCGAAGTCGGTAGAATATGTCTCCGGGTTATAGTTGATCATCACAGTCTTTTTTCCTTGAGCTTTCAGAGCCAGAGTAGCGTTGACGGCACACCAGTCGAATTCGACCGAACTACCTATCCGATAAACACCGCTCCCAAGTATTATGGTACCGTGGTCATCGAAGGTAACATCATTCGACGTTGCGTTGTATGTAGTGTAAAGGTAGTTAGTTTCAGCGGGAAACTCTGCCGCAAGGGTGTCAATTTTCTTGACAAATGGCCTCACGTTCATCCCCTTTCTTCTCGCTCGGACATGATCCTCGGTGCTTCCAACGCATTTGGCGATTTGTATATCACTAAAGCCCATTTGCTTTGCTTTTAACATCAACTCCTTTCGTAATCCAAACAAGCTGCCTATATCTTCCATTTCATGTTGTGTGTCGGCAATATCCATTAGCTTGTAGAGGAACCACTTGTCAATCTTCGTAAGATCATGTACTCTATCCACTGTGTAATTTTCGTGGAGTAGTGCCTGGCCAACCGCAAGCCATCGGCGATCTGTAGGATTTCGTAGCTCTTCGTCCAAGTCATCGAATTTGTCTCCCTGAAAGCCAATGTATTTGGGGTCGACCTGTCGAATGGCCTTCTGGATCGATTCTTGAAATGTTCTACCTATGGCCATCACTTCCCCAACACTTCTCATTGCCGAACCAATATGGCGATCCACGTGTTGGAACTTTTTCAGATCCCATCGAGGTATTTTAGTAACGATATAATCCAAACTAGGCTCAAAATTTGCAGTCGTTGTTTTCGTCACGGCATTTGGCAATTCTGGAAGAGTATAGCCCAGACCGATCTTGGCAGCGATGTATGCTAAGGGATATGCCGTAGCCTTTGACGCAAGTGCAGAGGACCGGGAAAGACGAGCGTTCACTTCGATAACTCTGTAATCAAGGCCGTCCGGCTGCAAGGCGTACTGCACGTTGCATTCTCCAACAACTTTCAGATGACGAACGATCTTAATGGCTGCTGTTCGAAGCATGTGATATTCCTGACATATGATTAGCTATACTTCCATCCTGAGGAAAATCCTGGCATATTACCTCATCACTGAGTGTTTGTGACGGTGCAGCCACAATAGAGTCACCCGTGTGGATGCCCAACGGATCGAAATTTTCCATGTTGCAGACGGTGATACAGTTATTGTTCCCGTCCCGGACGACTTCATATTCTGCTTCTTTCCATCCCTTCAGAGATTTCTCAACCAAAATTTGAGGTGATAAGGAAAGTGATCGAGCTGACAGATTGCGGAGCTCTTCTGCATTATCCGCGAACCCAGACCCAAGGCCACCAAGTGCATATGCTGATCGAACAATGATCGGGTAGCCTACTGACTCCGCAGCCGCAAGGGCTTCATCCACTGTGTTCGCCGCAATTGATTCAGCAATCGGAATATCGATTTCCTTCAAAGCCTTTGCGAATAAATCACGATCCTCGCTTGTCTCCAACGTCTTGATGCTAGTCCCTAGTACCTTGACGCCGTATCTCTCGAATATGCCCATCCGTTGCATCTGTACACCGAGGTTCAATGCGGTCTGACCTCCAAAGGCCAACATGATGCCATCCGGCTTTTCTCTCTCAATGACATAGGTGACATATTCAGGTGTGACAGGAAGGTAATATACCTCGTCTGCAAGCTTGTGATCGGTTTGTATCGTCGCAATATTAGGATTTATGAGGACAGCAGTGACGCCCTCCTCTTTCAATGCTTTCAACGCTTGTGAGCCTGGATAAGAGGATAGATATGTCAGCCATCACTCCTGATTTTCCATTGGCCGTGACAGCTCGGTTGCTGCATAGGCTTCCCAACTTACCAGAATAATCAAATTCTCCTGCCTGCCCAATACTCAACCCTCCACTTCCTATGACTAACACCTTCTTGACATCCACCAACTTTGAGCTCTCGGAAGCAAGCGCCCCACTTGCGAGATAGCTTTTAGTATTGGGCGGTTCTTGGCTGGGGGCCAGTTGTGTAGCGCAGCTCGTGAAAGCTCTTGTAAGTGGATATTCATGCGATTGGACTGACGATGTTATAGAATGAGCAGTTCGCAGCAAAACGCTCGGCTTTGCGGCAGTAGACGTGAAGAATGCTCGTTGGGTAGGCTTTGCGGAGCATTGGTGAAGTAGCTTTCGTGAGGGTCCTTCCAGACGCTTAAGCGCCATTGGAAGGAGCACCTCAAGGGATCAGGTTCCTGTTCGTCAGTAAATAGGTCGGTCGTGCCCTCGGAAGGTTATGAAATTGTCAACCTTCGTGATCAGCGTAGGAAGCTGCTGTGAGGGTCTGAGAAACTAGGAATTTTGGCTGGGCAGTGATGCAGCCACGCTTGATGGAAGGTGGGCAAAAACCTAAAGCTTCATACTAGTTCAAAAGCTCTATGTTGAGTTCGAGGACGCCGGTAAGCAATTGCAATAGAATTGGTACTCAAATCAAAATCTCTGTGGGGAATAAAAAAAAGAGACAATTTTTGAATTTCCCCGCGAATTGAATTCTGATAAGCGGCGTTAGACGGTCCGATGGCGGGAGCTATTCCTATACGAGCTTGGTACCAAGACTCTCAATTTCTGAGTCGCGTGTGACAGTCTGCATTTTGCCTCCGCAATAAAGTAAAGTAGCAAGCCAATATCGAAATTGTACTCTCCGACTGCATATAAACCCCATGCTTCTTATGATCTACGGTTCCATAGGTGGGATATTTGGAAAGTAAGCCCTTGTAGATCTACTAGCTTAATTGGACTTCAGTGGGGTTAAGATCACGAAAATTTTCCTACCTTACTGGTCTCGGGTCTTCAGCCTTGAACAGGACTAATTGTGATAAGTTTAGATTATAAAATATGCTTGTAAAATGTTGAAATTCGCCCGCTTGGCATAGTGGTACTGCGTTTCACTCGTACTTTTATGTGAATATGAAAAGATCCTCGGTTCGATTCCGAGAGTGGGCATTACGGCTGTATCTTTTTTCTCCTCATGTGAGTGATTTGAATTTTTTGCTCCTTAGAGGTCTTAGACTGCTTAGCAATCGGGAGGGATGCCCAGAGGTTGTGGTCGTTTCGATGGATTAGACGCGGGTCTCGATTACAAATACTCGCAATTCGATGGACTTAGAGTACAAGTTTATACCATGTCCTCTATTGACCTCTATCTTACAGTGTCTTCCATTATCTGCATTGAGAAGCCAGCAATCAAGCATCAAAGTAATTGTGATGAGTGATCATGATCCGAAAGCAAAGCATGCATCACACTCTTACCGTCAAGCCGCTACGACACCGGTACCGGGATCAAGTCCACCTCCGCACAGCTACTCGGGATTGAGTAGTCGTAGTAGACATAGTTCCAAAACAGCTGCGGTACGCCATGCCACCAATCACACGCTGAATTTACTATGTTAGTCGTTTACACCTTGATCACGCCTACAGAGAAGATTAAAGCATACCCAGCCATCCATTAAAGCCTCCTTCAGTCTCGTTCCATTGCAAACCTGACTTGTTGAAGTAGAAGGCTTCATCGCCGTATGAGGTATCGATGAGTGCAAATTCCCATGCTGCGTTGGTTAAATCAGCCGTTTCTCCTTGGCAACAAATATACAGGCACATACCAGCATAATTATCATCGGATCCCATCTGCAGTCCCCACGGGAATGTCGTGTTGTAATCGAACTGCTGATATGTGCCGTTCAAGAATCCGATGGAAGCAACATCAATGCCTTGGAGTGTCACATCACTGTTACCCGCACCTGCTGTAATGTCAATGTCTGCGGCTGGGATTCGAGATACTGTGATGGAGCAGCGTGGGATGCAGACGAGATCACAGACCTGTGTGATAGCCAGTCACGTAGAGGCCTTCTTTGTCTTTATTGCCGGTGCCTTTGACGCAGGTCTTTAGATAGTATTGGTCTGGTGGAGTAATTGTAGTGTCAGTCGAAGCATCTGAGGTGTCCGACGTAGCTGGGATGGCGAGAATGCAGGGTATGATGCAGATAAAAGCGAAGATCCATTCAGAGGATCGTAGCATCTTACAGTGTTTCTACTGGAAGGTGGGTGTAAAGGTGTGTGGTTAAGCACGGGTGTTGATAAGCAGTGGATTGTGAAGGAAAGAAGATGTAGCAATTCCGTTTCTTCCCATGGTGAATATTCGGCTGTTTCATTGTTTACCGGCGGATCAATAAGGAAGGAACGACTAATCTGACACTTATCGAAAACAACATAGCGCAATGAGTGGCTAAACCACCTTGGCACTGATGCGATTTCATTCTCGTAGGCGATAATTTACCCGTCCACTCGCATACGGCTTGTGCAATCTGCCGCCAGTGTCCCGACTAAGGTTGCATCTTTGCTGGGGTGTTTCGTTGTGGGCCACGTCCGGTATCTGTCTCACGGAAATCGACGTCAATCACAATGAGAGGCCCTGATGCACGAAACTAGGATGGATGATTTCTTGAGAAATGGACAGATAAGTTACCCGTGAATTGACATCACTAAGAACAACACTGGACCACACTCTAAGCCTTATCTCAGGACTTATGGTGCTCATACTATCTTGTTCAACTTGCGCAGTCAACAGAAAAATAATTGTGGTCGTTGAGCTTGGCAATTTAATTGACCCACCCAATTTGAACTGTAGGCTATCCCAAAGAGATCATCTCGCCATGTCCCCTTAACACCTCAACCAGTGACCGGCTGAGGGGCCATGCTTACTTCATAAGTATGGATCCTTATTGATGGGAATGATTTTATAGTTGAAGAGGAACTCATGTGGGCTTGGTGCTTCAGACATCATTGGACTTGGGAGAATACTATTACTGTAGACGTGCTAGAAAACAAAGCTTAGACAATAAAGACACAACTCTATGGTAATCCAACAAATACAACAGCAACTGCGTAACCGAAAAGCTAAAGCAAAACCGAATAGCTAAAGCAAAACCGAACAACTAAAGCAAAACCCTCATTGATCATTATTCTCTTATCTTTCAATCTTACTCTCATCAATAGTCGTAAGCGTAATATCTTTCTCTGATCTGAGGAGATCAAATGCGGAACAACCGTACCAAATATACGTTTAGTGGTGCCAGAACTGCATGCACTACACCGAAAGCCATTAGTCAAAAGCTTCAAGAGAAATTCAAAGGACCCAAAACTCACATTAGCCATGTTACCAATACCATAACAGCTACCCGCCCACAAGTTGTTATTCGTCACCGGATCCGGGCTAGTCGTCTCCGCAAATTGAGTACAAGCGGCAGGGACCCCATTGATATTACCTTCCGACGGCGTATAGACGCTGAAATCGAGCTGTTCGCCATCTTGGACATCACGACTCAGAGTGTAAGACCAGAGGTCGGATAAAACTTGCTTGCCGTAGGTGATGTCCCAGCTAGCGTTTGTTTGGCCTGGGCCGCCCTGGGCGCAGTTGGGTGAGTTGTAGGTTGTGATGGTTAAATTGGCGGATTGGCCGTCGAATTGGTCGCGGCGGGTGAGAGTGTCTGGAATTTGGGTCGGAATGGATAGGGCGAGGGGGATGGCGCTCAATAGCCCGAGAAGGGAAACGGATGGTGTGAGATGCATAACGAAGTTTGCGTGGCCGGGGATTTCTGGTTGATCTTTGAAGTCGATTGCGTGGAATTAATTGATCTGTGAAGAGCGCTATTGAATGTACTATGGAGGTATTTGTAGCAACAGACGTTAGCTGTCTTGCGATGGGTGAATTCTTAGGAGGACAATGTAGGATCAAAGGGCTTTGGCTATAGAACGCTTGTTACGCCTACAGAAAGCCTTAGGAGACAAGGGAAACAGCAAACTTGTTCGCTACAACAGCTTTCTGCTGTATATCGTCTTTTGTTCTTATCTTTTACCGAAAGGAGCTTTCCAACAAAGTCACACAAGCATGTCATTGTTCCAATTGTCGCTGTCCTTTTAAGACCGCCGGGTCGCGTGTCAGAAGTCTTTGTTCGCTCTTCATTGTGGTTATTGTTGCCTTTCAAACAACGCTGAGGTTTGGTGCCATGATTTCAAAGGGACGTTGTCCGAATAACCTGGACCGACGACTCTCACTGCACTGGTGCAGCTGAGAGACGAATCAAGCCTGTACAGTCAGTCACGGTTTGTGGCTCCGAAATTGCTCAAAGCACTTGCATCGGCTTGCTTCATCGTGCCACTGGTCTAACGGGCTGAACAGAAACAGCGTTAGAAGTTGTAAAAGCTCTGATGGTCATCATACTCAGAGATCTGATAGATACTTGTTTGTCTTTGCGCAGCTCGTCATAGACGAGCTGTGTATCTATAGGGAGACCTCTTCATGCTCGGGTGGCACCTCCTTGCTGAAGTGTCTGGATCTGACAACATGATGGCTTTGTATGTTGACTCGATTGGCTCGCCTAACGGATAGTTCAGCGAAGTTTGTACTACAATCTCCATCTGCTATTGTTCCAACACTCCGAAGCCTCCGCAAATCTCTATTAAGGACTTACAATGTCAAGGAGTGCGGGACATCATTAATGCGATTGTAACGTAAATGAAAGTTGGGCCCAAGACCTACTGATGCCGGCGAGCATATTAAGGTAGCTTACCTCATGTAGGAGGGCGCGCGAGGGTAGACAGAATATGTCTGTGAGGTTCACCAGAGGAAAGAAAGGTCTGCGGAACCATGATGAACGGTACTTCGAGAAGAACGAGTTGCCAAGCCATCATCTCCGATGCAAATGCTGACTTGGCTCATGAGCTCGTGGTCAAGTCAGTCCCCAAGGAGGCCAACTAAGACCCTCTCTTCTAGGTAAGCTACCAGCTTGAACTGACTCCAAGGAGCACGGCGAAATCAAAGTACTAACAGTTGCCAGCACTTGATGGATGGACGTTGGCTTAAGCTTCACGCTTTCGATCGTGCACAGGGTCTAAACCTTGCTCTTCCGACGATCCATATGAGGCCGTCCTGGCGCTTGAGGCCAAATCCAGACAGGGATTGTGTTGGGTGCCACCAAGAGAGCAAATTATTAGTATATGAGAATGTACCAATGGTCTTGCGCACCATCTTCATGATAGGTCACGTTTGTCCAGTAAGGACTTAGTACGTGGATATGCTCTAGCGCTACCGTACATCAGTTATGGTTTCCCCTCAACGGCTGCTTACGCAATTTTCCCATGCAGAGGAAAAATATAACTTGACCTCTTTTCACGCCTTCATAAGATGATACACTGTTACATGATCATATTCTGTAAGTAGACCGTCTCGACCTGCTGTGATAGTTCTTGTATGGCAACCTGGAAGTCCGGGGGTGACAGCGAGGTCTGCAAACATGCAATTTGTTTTGGCAAGATCTCCATTTGTATCAACATGAACTGATGAGAGCCCCAGTCATATCATCAGGAAGACTGTTCCTAACGCCCAGGGATCTTCAATGATTCCCGTGTAATCATATCTTTGAGTGGTTGCTGGACTTGAAAGCCGACCGCTGGTTGTGCAATCAAACCAAAGTGATAGGCGGTCTACTCGACCATGCGCATCAGCAACTCAAGATGGTAGCCTGAGCAGAAATGTGCGAGGCCTTATCGCAGTGGCGCGCTCAGTCCCAATGGTATCCTTACTGAGAACACTCGGCGTGCATGACGAACAAGACCTTCATAGACCTGAGTATGCTCGACCTAAGCACGCGAGGTCGTTCCGCACACGCGCACTCCCCGATTTTCCATTGCAACGACGGCGCTTTCATTTTCTGAAGAAACCCGTTCGTGATAGGCTTTTCTGTGTGTCTTGAACGTATATCCGCTGCGCCAAGGAAAGTTCGGAATTAATTGAAAGCCAGGAGAAGATCGTTGGAAATGATTAGCTCTAGCAGGGTTGTCCACCAAAGAAAAGTATATCTTGCTCTTCAATGCACTTTAAGCATCAATGAGCGTTTGACCCAGCTCATATAAAGTCGCACGAACACCAAAATCGTGCGTGGTCTATCAATACGGACGCTGGGAAGCCCCCCAATTTCCCCCATATTTGCGGCACCATGGGATGGTGGATGGGGGCCACTTTCAGCGATTGGCTTAGCCCTACACGATAGGCGTCTTCTCCAGCATGACGCATAACGCTAGTTGCCCGGCCATGCCATCCATGAACAGTGATCCGTCCACCCGCTCATCGTTCGACGCCTGATTGACAGGGCAATACCTACGAGATCCCTGGTTGGTCTCTAGCCGAGGGCTGTGGTATGAAGAGTGTGTCTTGGAGTTTGAATGTGCCGGGTTTGAGCATAGCCTGATCATGGCTGTGCTCGCTGCACATGTGAGGAGGCAGGGCAGGGCAGGGCAGTGCACAGTCAATCTATATAGCAAGACTCTGCCCATCAGTCTGCCAGCTTCATGCCTCACTGCATTGTCAAAATGCTGCGGAACTACGGACCCCACCTTGGGTCAAGTCGTGTCGTGTCCTGAGCCCCCACATTGGGATTGGGCTTGGCTTGTGTGTCGGCCTTCTCTCACCGTGTGACGGCCATGTGTGGGGACGTTAACCAATCGCAGCGTCCGAATGTACAGTCATGGCTGCCAAGGGGGCGTTGAAAAGGTTGCTTCCCGTTCCTACGTGTTCTGGTTGGTCGGCGTACGGTGAGCTCCGCGCAGGATACGCCAAGAAGCCACGTAATGTCTATGAGAGCGTCACTAACATCGCTACAGTCGCTTCCAGGCTCACAGCTTCTAGAAGTTGCTACCAGTATTGTCCAGGTTCTTCCGAGCTGTGTCTTAGCACGACATAAGGACCACTACTTCGAGTGACCAAGTCCCGCTGGAGTCCTCCAACCACCCTCTCTCACCAGTGACCGGTAAGCCAATTGAGCTGCATGAGGATTAGTGCAGTTGCCTTAAGACGCTTCGAAGCCTACCGAGCCTATCACAATGCCCCGTCCCGAAGTTGAAACCCCTCACAGGTACTTGTGGTATTTGGAGAGCACATACGAGTGGGAAAGATGGCGCTGGAGGATATGTTGTCGAGTCGGCCCACCGTCCTCCAGGTTAGAGAGCACCTACGAGTGGGGAAGATGGCGCTGGAGAATATGTTATTGAGTCGGCCCACCGTCCTCCCGGTTGGGATTAAAACAAGCTTGGGTTAATCCGCAAAAGCACGGCAGTTGGCCCCGAGGGTATCTGATGTGCATGGCGCCAGTCAAAGTCCTCCGTCCTCCACTCCAGACACGGGCCCCTGCAGCTTGACACATTATGTGTGGTGTCTATCTCCAATCGTAAAATGCCATAGCTGGGTGGGGTGTAAGTCCTCCTTACTCTGGGTTTCGCGAGATGTGAGCTATGTGAGCCGTTTGATTCTCGATTTGACAGCACTCGAGTACACTCAACAAGTCCACCGTTACGGAGCCTGGCATTTGAATAGGACTGGCAACAATTCCCCCGTCGCTTGGAGACATGGACTTACTTCACGCCTAATCTACACCCTGCTCCCCTTCTCAAAACGAGTGCTGGTCATCTGCCTGGTGCAACCTTCATTTACTCCCAGTGCCCGACTACCAGGGATCTTACTTTTCGCCGCCAAATAGTCAGTCTTAGTCTCATTCATGCTATACACGATGAATGGGAAAATCATGCCAATTGATACACCAAAAGCGCCGTGCGCGTGAGTATCCCTGTGCGACTACCACAGTGCAATTCTACTAAGACCTGAGACCAGATTGCAGCATTTCTGGCATCCGGAAAGGATGGTAAAAGGTAGCCATGATATTTCAGAAGACCAACGACAGATGGCGTTCCAGAATTGGGTGGCATATGGTCGCTCCCAATCGTCTGATGTGTCCGCCAAGGAATACCTGATGTGTCCATTGCTTTGGTGCCGCGGTAGTTTCGAGAATCTTGCATCAACCCTGCAGCATGTCGCCAGATGTCCTTGCCTGTCCGATGGGTGGTACTGGTGCCTCATTGCTGTCGTCCGGAGCAATTCATGGACGCTGAGCGGTCATACGTGGAGTTTCGACAGTGCACGCCGCAGCGAAAAGGCTCTAAATTGAAGCGAGCAGTTGAATTTTTCAAGCACTTGGGGTTGAAAACTTGCCCAAAGTCTCGCCGTCCTGCCAAGCGATTCAGGGGCTCCAACGGCGATCATGAACACCAGTCAAAACAAGAATATGGGCAGTATGAAATATCTGAGCTGGATGATACCTCTCTTGGACCTGCAGAGCTCCCATGTGATAGTGGTGATGACCACAAAAGCTGGTCAGACTCTGTGGGCGAGGACGGAGAGACCTACGAGATGGAGCAACCTCCACTATACAGCGCAATGGCCCTCAGCGTAAAGAATGATGAGCCTATGTTCGGAGAGCAGAGAGAAGCGCAAGTGGGATCAGTGTCCTGGGAAATCGATGATGGCTTGTGCGAAGTCAACGCTTTGTTCCATAGCATTGATACAGAATTTGGGGATTTTGCAGAAAACGAAATGCTTGTCTCACCGATATCCGATGTCCAGGAAATGCTCTACACCGTCGATGTTCCAGATTTGGCGCCCAAGAAACCCTTCAAGGCGGTGAATCCCACACATGTCCCTCTGGAAGGGATCCCATGGCTTCAGTCAATTCACAGTGACCGTCGTCAAGCTCTAATTTTCGACGATCTAGCCGCCGCCAGCACATCATTGCCATACTCTCCGGGATCTGAGTCTAGCTTTCCACGGAAAACAACGTCGGCGCAGGCGCAAATCGAAGAGCTCCGCGACCTTGTACGTATCATAAAATCTGAATGGATGAGAAGGCTGGACTCGGCGCCGGGCCTGAGAGTGCCTTATTCGGATTACTGCGAACGTTCGTTGTTCGAGACAGGCATTCAAGTACTTCAAAGATGCTATCAGGATATCCTGCCAACAACTTTCAAGGAAGTATTCGCACTGATGCATATTGCATGCGGGGTCTTCTATGTTAGGCACGGCAACGACACTTGCTATGGTTGGGGTGGACTCTTCCAGGACTTCCTGAGGTGGCAGTATGCCATGCGTGAGGAGCGTGATATACACCTGTTGATTGCTGTCATTAATCAGCTCTGGCGTCCTGGTTGCGTGACCCTCTCACAGGGGGCCACGGTGTCACCCATCCATGGATTGGGTAGCCTTAATATCTTTAACCTACGATCGGTTCACCTTGTTGACCTTTTCAGAAATGGAATGATCATCAGAGAGTGCTCTGGATTTCTTGATGGTAAGCTGCCTCTGTATGTGTTTGACCACGACTTATCTGACATGCACTTCGAAGCATTCGAGTGCGCAGGCTTGATTGAAGATAGGAACTCCGCTCACGGTACCCTTGATTGGTACGCTCAGAACCATGTCACAAACATCCAAGAAATGTTATACAGAATCACGGAGCCTCTCCAAGGCTGGAACCACATCGAACCCCTCCGCGAGATCATTGCCAACACGAAGGACCACCTTTACAATGGGTCGCTGCGCTGTACCCGTGAGGTCGAAGTGTGGCTCAGGGCAAGTGGTAAAGTGAGCTCAAAGCCCCCCACTCGAACCACACGTCATTGCTGACCGTCGTTAGCCAATGTCGGTACCTCCTCACGTATACGAAAGGTTTCTCGGAGATGTCGCCGCGGTTTGCGACAAAAATATGCAAGAGGCGCCTATGAACTGGCGGGATCCATTTTACATCACAGATCTGATCAAGGTGTTGGCGATATCCTTGGAGATAGATAGACCCGAGCAAAGCGTCGCCCGAGTATTTCCGCATGGCCGGACTACTCCCGTCAGTCCCAAGCAATGGTTGCATAAATCTAGTTGGTCCAAACCCTTAGTCGAGAACAGGGCATTGATCGAAACACCAACCTCGTCATCTGCATGGGATTTGGAAAGTCCCACGGATTCTTCCCAGAGTGCCGCCAGTCACAGTTCCGTCGACTCGCCAAACTCGATCTACTCCCCATTGTCCCTTCCATCCCCCTCCTCGTCCAGCATTGACACAACATCTTGCGAAGTCTGTGGTCAGGTGTTCAGGGGCTTGCTCCAGGATAGAATTTCGAACTTGAAGCGTCATATTCGGACGAGGCATGAGAGCATTGACTTCTTTGAATGCCCAGTCGATGGGTGCGATTCAACATTCAATCGACAAGACAATCTGAAAAAGCACACAAGGAAAACGCACCGGAGATCAGGGTTACCGAGACGGCGTAGATTGACAAAGATCAGGAGGTCTTCAGCTAGACGCTGAGATTTGGTGATCCATTGTCCATTCCATGGCGACTGAGTCGCTTGCTGTTGGGAATCAAATTTCTTCTTCGTCTGACATTACGCTTGAGTGCTGGATGACATGTTTCACATGCTTCACCGCGTTATAATATCCTAAAGAGGTCCGTGGCCAGTAATATAGTCCTTATAATGAACACAAGTTCAATCAATACCCAATACAGAAATACGAGAACCTGTCCGGGCACTATGTTAACATTCCCGAGATCCCTGACAAGTGGTTTTCGCTCTCGACACCCCTTCTAGACTAGTTTAAGCGTCCAGAACGTAAGTGTGGACTATATTGGAGGACTCGGAGGATGACGAGCCGAGTCTCAACAGGTTCAACATAAGCGCTCGGCACGCGTCCAAAGCTTCTTGGCAAATGCCGACTTTCGTAAAAGTTGGTTAAACTTGTCGAGCCCGTTATCATCGTGGAGGACTTACGGAATCACTCGTTGGCATCTTGGGTAAGCTAATATCCCCAAGGCCAAAAGATCATATTCACGCTAGATGTAGGACTGACTATTTTTAGTAGCGTAGTCTCAGTCCCTAACTGATAGGATGCTGGAATTCACTCTGGCAGTAAGGAACCCACATAAATGAAGGTCCCCCTTGGGAGGCTATGTACCCCTTAGGAAAGCGTAGAAGATAGTGGGAGAACCGGAGTTTCCTCGAGATCATCGAAAGTGTTGGCGTTCATCTTTTGCCCCCTCAAGCCATCAGCTGCCTCCGCGAGCCTCGTTATCGAATAAAACTTAGTCCCTGACCCCTCTCTAAGATGCCGTACGTCCATCCTAGGAGCATTTTCCTTAGAGGAGATAGCTGATGCGCTGGAGACAGGGACCACTTGACAGCCGAAACACTCCAATCACTCGGGAGCCCGCTGCGGCCACAGCTTGACAAATGGAGCAAACAGGCCGAGAGCCATGAACAAGTAGCTGTAGGACAGCAGCCATCACGACCATCGAAAGCGGCACTGGTAAAGCAACTTGATGAGCTCGAAACAAAAATTGAGACTAGGTTATGATGAAAGCATCTGCTAGGACAAGACCAAGACATTAGGTTGTCTTGGCGCGTTGGCACAGCAATAAGACACCTTAATTTCGAAACGTCCATAGACCATATTTTACTTCGTGACACAGTGGAAGGCTGGGCGTAGGAAAACGTCATTGATAGTCTAGATATCGTTGTGGGATGCACTTCTTCTCCTCGCATGTTAACCTAACAAATCGAGCATGCACGATGTGTGAGAGAGTGAAGCAAGCAATTTGTTGATCACCGCAACCAATGTCAAGTGTTTCCAGCCAAATTTTACCTGAAGCAATCGTATGCGAATGCAGATCTGCGGAGTGTATCTGACAAGTACCTTTATTTGGACGTTGATGGAAGGAAAGCCCCCAGAGAATGCGACAAGTGGTCAGTCCACCTTAACATCAGGGTTGAACCTTGGCTAGACTTCGAAGTCAGAATTGGGTTTGGCTCCTAGGCTTTAAGAACGGAAGGAACAGGCCAATACCCTCAAGCAGGATCACGTCACGCCTCAAGCGGACATTGCGCAAAGACTATCTCATGTTCGTTGTAGCTCAATCGGACTCACAAATCGCATCTATATGCTGCTTAGGTCCAGTGAGGCACTTTCTGTTGAAAGCTGCTTCATACCGCTCGGAGGGATGGAGGAGCTTAGATTTATCTAGGCGATCAAGATTATAGATCAGTTTCCTTTGTATCATGGATAAGAGATAAGTTCTTACGGATATATACTGATATGTCGATAGGCCATAGGCTTCTTCGATCGGTAATACACATTCAATTGGCCAAGGCAAGGCAGCAGAACTTAGCAATCAGTGAGAAAGAGCATATAAAAAAGGATTGCGCAAGGCGAAGCATTGGTACCTTCGCGAAATTGCGGCAAAGGTCGGAAAGGCTTGGCGAATTGATACAATGGAGGTGACCCTTCGTTACTTCAAAAAAAGTCTTTGAAAATGTGATGCAACCTAGTTCGATCCGTCGTGTACATATCTGAGACAATCATCGCGAACCATGCGGTCGTTCAGCTGGGGTGAAGATCGGCTGATAAGGTGCTTCGCTAGAGCTTTCCGAGCACCCGAATTGCTTTTTCTAGGCTTGGGGGCTGGAAATAAGATGCCTACCCACAGCCCCACACCTCCAGCCTTCCTTTTTGACCTCATTAAATCTACACTTGGTACCTCAACATCTCGAGAATGGTCCCCATAGCCTTCGATAGCTCGTGGCTGGGTGTTGAAAAGCCTTCTAAAATACATAGAACCATCTTTTGTTAGGTCATCGCGGCTGCTCTCTCTTGTAGTCAGTGGCAGTGAGTCCTACAGTTCACAAGCAAACGACAAAGCCTCGCAAGGCTCAATGAGCGCGGTATGAATTTGGGCTGACACTGTCGGTCTCTGACAGGCAGCAAAAGTCTAAGATCGTATCAATTCCTCCTCTTTCGCGCTAGAGTCGACTTCCTGCGAGTATATCATCACGGTAAGCAGAATGTCCCAAGACTCTGGACCTCATCGCTGACTTTTACTTGTGTCCAATATAGGACATTACCACTCTCCTTTGCAGGCCATACCACGATCCTGGGTCACAGAAGTTGGCGCTGGACTTATAATTGGGCCGGAACATGGCACTGGGCTAAGAAGACAGCGGCTCTCTCGTTAGAGACAGCTATATAAGGATAGGAAGATTTCGTCCGGGACAGCCACGTCAACCAACAGATTCTAGACATGTGAATACACAAATTATGTGCTGGGAATTTCGCAGAACTACGAGGTATCAAGGCGTGGACTCGGTCACCACCTCATCTTCCTCGGCTGATGATAAATTCAATTCGGTGTGAGGTTGAACGTGGGTGTACTTATGGTATCTTGAGCTAGAAGGGATCCATATCGTGGTATTCCTCGTGTAACCACCTAGTGCGGAGAAATCGGAGTCTTTTCAGTGCGCATCGGTAAACTTCGATTGATGCCCAATGGTGACCTCTGAATCCCACTTGAGTCTCTTGAGGTGGCCGAACTACCAATGACGGCCAGATAGCGCGCGATACACCGTGGCACCATGGCCTGAAAGGAAAATATGTAAGAGAATGCGGCATAAGTCATGCATATAGGAAGGTTGTTGAAGTCGGGTTCAACTCTTATTAAAGTCCTTTAGAGCAGCATATTCCTTTGATTATATATTATTAAAGTTGGGTTTAACACTTATCAAGGTCCGTTTGAGCAGCATATTCCTTTCTTTATATACTTATTAAGCACAAGATAGCTATCATCAAGGATGATAAACCTCTACAATAATCATTTCTGGGGTTAATATTAGGAGTAAATTGTTAGGTGTGAGCTGTCCATGCATGACTTATGCCGCATTCTCTTACCTAGTATCGTGAATGTATAGAGCACATTGATTTGTACGAGATTTTCAAGACTGATCATTCAGAACGCGATCATGGATATAGATTGTTTGATTATGATTTGAAAGACTTCTTTAACGGGATACAGCGGCCGCGATCATGGAGATACATCTCACGAATCTTCAGCATCTTCAGCGCAGTCATAGGGGCTTAAAACGTTGTCGTTAAGAGAGTTAGCATTGCCGGGTGCGCAGGATGCTCCAGCATGGTGACAAGCCAGTCTATACATATACTACGTTGCAATCGCATATCGTACTCTCAAGCTTGCCATAGAGTATTCTGTGCTGTAGAGGTTGATTATAATATTCATTCCTCAAGTACTTGCTTACTCGTTCCTCAGATACATAGTTATACGTTCCTTAAATACATAAGCACTCGTTCCTCAAAAACATGATTACTCGTAGACTAAGAACAATACTGGGTGGGTACAGATCGCTAAGGAAAGAAAGGTACGCGCAGAGATACATTCACGATAGCTTTAGATGAAAGAAGGTGGTTCACAGTACCGCGCATTTTTTCCACTCGAACATGCGAACAGAAAAATGATGGTGTATGCGGTTTGTGGTGAAAGATATAAATATCCATCCCATCCATGAACCCGATTGCCCGGGAACGGGGCATTGTGAGGGCTCATCACAGTGAAGATAAAGGCAGTGTTCCTTAGGCTAGGATCAGAAGGATTGTGCTTAGGGCAGCAGGGGTGTTGAGCTTTATACTAGCGCTAGCTGTTCTCAAAAGATCGACCAACCATAGTGCTCCATGTGAATTCTTCAATTTATATGGAGCACTCTGGTTGGACGGTATTTTAGGGGGCCTCGGCCGGGCATTTGGAGGCCGTCGGTAACTTGATCGCATCCGTGCATGAACTGCAGCGGAGTTCCCCCACAAAACATTGGTAGGGGCCAACCCAGCCAAGTGGGGGTTGGATTACAAGCCAAAGCTACCCTGGGCCCAATTATTTTCCAAAGCTAAGTTGATGTAGGGGTGTGGGTTGTGCATGCTCGGGGCACAGTCTCCCAAAGCAGAAACGCCAATCGCATTTGGTTCAGCTAATCTTCGCTTCCATAAGTCAACGGGAAAAAGAAAATATGCGGTTTGGGGTGCTTTAAGTGCCGTCGGACGTAACCCTACCGCCGTTTGGAGAACCTGACGTTCAATGTGACCTAGATGGCTGTGGTTACATGGCATTGCCAACGGGCGCGTAGACACAACGCCCTGGAATGCCCTTAAGCAAGGCTGAGTGTTCAGCTTGTGCACTCGAGCGCAATGTGTTTAACTAACACAGCCCATTCATCGGCTGTGTTGAACTGGAATTAGACGAAGCAACAGACTGCGGTCTTCCTTCTACACCAAAGGCGCCCATATACGTAGACTATTTCCCTCATCAATACTTTCCTCATCATTCTTTTCCGCAACGAAACTGCTCCTCGAAATCAGAAATGCAAAAGGGAGGAGAATTCTCCGGCCCCGAGTTCTTCCCAGACTTGGCACGGGGCGTCGTACGCGCAATCAAGCACCGGTGAATGGCTGCCCATACCTAATGACGCCCCAAAAAATAATGCATATGAATCATATACCACATACATGTATCTCAGCTAGTCACTTCGTTGGACGATGACCCGGGCGACCTTGTTTGCATTGGCCAAGGCCAGTGACAAGGCATATCTGAAGGCTTCTTGATCAGGTAATGCAGTCCATATGATTCATAGTCCCTGAATGCTGACCGACCCTAGGACAGTTGTCATCCATATCCTATCAATTTACCGATATGCAAAGCAGAGGCTGTACCCTATATCACGATTGATGCCGTGCATACTTTGCATTCCAATAAGCTGGTGCCTTTATAAGCCAAGTGAACCTCGGATCTTTACGATCATGTCGATCATCATGGATGTTGGCATGCATCAGGTCAGATGAGCTGCCACCTCACTGCCGTCCCGTGCTAGCTTGGTTGCCTACAGGTGCCTTCACCGGTTTCCCCTATCGCCATAAGTTCCGAGCACACCAGAGCAGGGGCTGACGGGGATTGACTTCCGCGTAGCGGGAATGCCCATCACCCGTTTCTCTGACTTCTAGACACACCAGGGCAGGGTCTGCCGAGAGGCGACTTCCACCTAGCGGGGATGACATAAAGATAGGATTGAGTTCTTCTGGGGTACGTTTACCCTGAAATCGTCCAATGAATCGAAGTCATTCCTAGACGGTCGGTTTTGAGGACAAGACACATATGCTGCATGAGCATCGTGCATTAGTCGCTCTGTTGACTTATCATCCCGTATCCTCCATCAAGATTCAGTCAATGAACGTCTAATACGACGTCGAGATCTAAGGCATGGCTTGCTTGAAGTTCTTCTCAGCGAATAGTGAGGTGGAACGTCCCTCTAGCTACATGTCTCTGGGTCATTTTCTTGATTTTGCTTGCTGTCTCCCGAAGTCCTCCGGTGGCGCCATTTCTGAGACTCTCGCTTGTTTCTGTGATATCGTCTGTGCACAGGTAGTGTCTCATCACATCGTCGTCTTTCCAATTCCATTGATTTTGGTTCCTGAGGTGAGATATTTCGACACACATTTTCTCTTTTCTCTCGCACTATATACTCGCACCGACCTACTGCTTTCTCGGAGCTCGTCATGGGTGAGCACTCCTACTCTGCATCTGGTCATGGCACGCCTTGCGCGTAAGATTTGTATCGCGATTCTGTGAATTGCTGCTAACGACAAGGGGCAGGCTAAAACATTACCCTCAGCAAAAGCGTGGCCAAAATGACTACCATGGCCTTTCACGGAGCCAGTGCCTCGCTGCATTTCAAAACTGGGTTGCGAACATACGAAGCGAATGCCCAGACGTGTCCATGAAAGAAAAGCTCATGTGTCCAATGCTTTGGTGCCGCGCCGACTGCTTCGAAGATCACGGTTCCCTCGTACAACATACGGCTAATTGTAAGCATCTCTCCGACACTTGGTATTGGTGCCCCTATTGTACTCGGCCCGAACGCTTTACTTGTGGTGGACACTGGCGTAGCCCCACCCCAAGACCTGCAGTTAAACGGACTGGCTCGAAGATCAAAGCCTGGTTGAAAGATTTGGGACGCAAGAATACTACAAAAGTCAATGAAGCATCATCCTCCCCGCGTTCCAACACCACGGAAGTCTTACCTTTTGGGCTGAGCCAGAAGAGTGAAATGGACGGCTTGCCATCAGTCAGAAGGAAAATGGAGGGCTTACCACCAGTCAGAAGTGAAATGGAAGGCAGTCTGATTCCCACTCACTTCTCCCAGGAGAAGAAGATAGCAAACTCAGTGAATGAGCTCTCCGGATCTCTTATCGAGCAATTTGAACTCCCGAACCCGGAAGTTTTGGCACTGCCCGAACTCGCATCTGCCGAGTGTGCTTCACGGCGCGAGACGTCTGTTCGTAGCAGCCAATGGTCGCCAGCTCCTGAGGAGAACTTCAGCGACCATATGGTCTCCACACCGGCGCCTCTTAGCCTATGGGATCTGAAGTTCCGGCCATTAGATCATAGTACTTCAGCTTCGGAGCCGTCAAATTCATCACTGAGCCTCCAACAGGTTAATCAAAAGTCTGCTGTCAATACGCCAGGCGAGCTCGCCGCTACCAGTGTTGTCGCTGCCACAAGAATTGCCGCTGTCCCAGCGGATGCCATTGCCTCAAGTGATCCCACTACCATCAACATAGCACGACCTATCAGCTATGCTGCCTCTTCGTTCGACAGTACCTCCGTGTCAGAAGCAACATACGTGCAAGATCTTCGCAATGCTTTCTTTGCCATCACCGTCGAATGGAGACAGACACTGGCCGCAGAGCCAGAGCTGTTAGCACGTTGTTCCGTCTTGAGCATCCAGACACTTTTTGAAACGGGTATCGTGACCCTGTACCGGTATTTTAACGGCGTCATTGCGAACACCTTCCAAGAGATATTCGCAGCCATGGTTCTGGCTTGCGCTTCTGCTTACATGTCGCACTATGAAGGCTATGCCATGAATGACTTCTTCCATTACATGCTGCCGTGGCACCATGCATTAGCTAGTGAGGGCGAACGGCGTCTCTTCCTCAGGGTGATTGATCAGCTAGCTTGCCACCAAGGCTTCTCGACAGCTTCCTCAAATGAGTGTGGACCATCCAACGCACAAAGTCTAGCAACCTTGCTCAAGACTGGACGGATCATCAGAGATTGCTCAAGATTCCTCGATGGTGAGTCCTCCTCTTTGCTCCTATGTTCGGTTCATGGCTGACCTTAAGCCTCAGACCTGGAGTACGCGAGCATCCAGGAACGAAATGGAAAAACCACGCCTGACACGTTGGCTCAGCACACTAATGCTCATACACCAGGTATCAGATGGATGGTCAAATACCTCACTGAGCCTCTTCACCAGCACCCCGGCATCGAAGCATTTCAAAATGTCACCGAAAACGCCCAGTATCAAGTGAGTTGCGGACTCTTACGCAGCCCACGTGAGGTCGAGGTTGCACTGAAGTCGACAGCTAAAGTAAGCGCAAGCTCACTCACACACGATGACGCACCAACTTACCAGTGCTAGCGTTGTTCTCGATCTCCTGAGATGTATGAGAAGTACCATGACGCCGTCACCACCTACTGCAACCTCGCTGTGCAGGAGACCAACTCACATTGGCGCGACCGTTACTATGCCACTGCATTCCACAAGATCCTGGCAATCTCTTGGAATATAGACAATCGCGCAAAACTCGTGTCGCCATCTACAGGGGCGTGGCCGAATATCAGTGCATTTGCCTCTAGCGGCGCAAGATCATCGGCCCAAGAACTCCCTGCCGCCTCCATCCCTCCTACATCGTCTCCTGTCTATGAAAGGAATTCTGTGAGGGCAGACAGCAATGTCAGTCCTAACAAAGTATATCCTACTGTTGTGGCAGATTACTCTACCCACGACACCTTGACGAAGATAACACGGTGCACATCCACTCATAGCTTTTCCACGAACTCTCCCCCGACAGACAGAGACGCCAACTCGCTCTTTTCAATCACAATGGCACCATCAGAGTTGGATTCCTCGCCTATATCACCCACAGTGACAACACCAAGCTTGACAAGAGTACCCTCGACATCCTCTAGCTCGCCTATATCGCCGATGACCCCGACCAGGTTCACCGGGACACACTCAAAGTCGTCGTCCTCCCAATCACCATCACCACGACGACCAATCATAGCAACCGTCTCCCCTACAAGCCTTATCCACGGATCAGAATACGCATTTGCACCATCATCACGACCATTATCTGTATCACATACCTCTCCAACAAGCTTCATCGACAGATCCAAGCATACCTCTGCACCATCGTCGAAACCACCATCCTTATCATCCATCCTCCCAACAACCCCCACCAACAGGCCAAACAACCCATCCGCCCTATCACCACCACTTCCTCCTCCATCAACATCACCCATCTCCTCATCGCGGTCCCGAGAAAAGCTCAAATGTCCCTCCTGCCCAGCAACATTCGAGCCAACATATGGTGCCCGGTACTTAGAAAGACATCTAAAGTACACCAAAGTCCATGGCAACATTACATCCATCATATGTTCCGAACCAGGATGCGGATCCATCTTCGGTCGGAAAGATAATCTCGGCAGACATCTGCAGGAGAAACATTCTGGGATGGTACGGCAACCGTCAAGGGGGTCTAGGAAGAGGAAGAGGGTGGAGGAGAGGGATGTAGTTATAGATCGCGAAGCAGGTGCTTCCGATTTGATGGGTTCGTTTGATAGAGGAGGGGTTAGCGCTAGACGCGGTATGTATGGTGGATGAGTGGTGATTCAGGATTTCTGTTCATTTTACATCTCCAAGCAGAGCTAGAGTAACGCCGTAATGCCGTTGTGCCGTGCATTTATCCACCCACAGGTCTGCGTGGAAAGTCTTTGTTGTACTGTCTTGGCTTTAGGCTATGTTCTTTGTTGGGTGAATAATGTAGCCCTGACAAAAGAAGCTGCCGGCAAACAACGTTGAAAATCCCCCTCCTGCAATGCATAATCTGCTATAAGGCTTTTTGAGAATTGTGCCCTTGCCCCAATCGCTTGCCGAAAGACGAGATAGCGATTACGATTCGATAGAGGACTTTGTGCGCAAACAGCTGACCATCGGTTCCCAGATCGGCGGCTTTGGACCGTCCATAGGATCATGCGGGGTGGGAAACCGCTCTGCACGGAGACCAACCCATCAGATTGGGTAGGGTAAACGTAGGACTGCTCCCACGTTACTATTTTAAACTTTGTAAGACGGTCCTCTGGTTATACTGCTAAGACCTAGCTAGACTAAGACCAAATATGTAGGGTTGCGATTAAGTGAGGCGACGAATATGATTAGGAGGACTGGGGCGGCCGTGTCCCCGTGACGCTCCGAAACCACTTGGAGGCTCAAATTGCACGTCAAGTGTGTTTCGGGCCCACATATGGGACACATTCCACCGTTGATGGCTGTACTCTTCGAACGACGCAGAGACTTTTCAACGATTGCCTCTGGAACTGGGCATTGCCATCGCTCTCGAAGTCACCTATTCAGCATCATCGAAAAATTCCGGGCTGCATAAGGTCGTTGGTCTTGAACACAGCCATTTGTCGAAGGGCCACCAATAATATACTGCAACTGCACTGACCATGCCGTTAGTACCTTAGTACTTCTGTCTTCTTTCCTTCCCCAGTGGCTGATTGAACATTGCTCTGATCAGGGGGCCTCTCACAGCACAGAACCTCCAACCACTTAGCAACCCACCACGCTCGCAACTTAATGAATGGGCCAATCAGATGGAGACACATGAACAACTAGCTGTGGAAATAAAGCCATCGCGACCATCAGGGGCGAAATTAAGGGCACAATTGGCACACTTGGAAGCGATAATCGAAGGGAAAGGAGAGCCTTAGGGCTGAACTCTTGGCGTCGGATGCCACCAATAGGGAGAAACCTACTACCCTTCTGAGGCTCTGCAGCGTCCCCCGCAGGTCCCCTAAAAAGCGGCACTGTGACAGCTTTGTTGAGCGTATGATGGAGCTGACTTGAGCAGTCGCATTTTGAATGGGTCAAATTAGTAACATTATTGAATTGTTTTTCGGTAGCCATTGTGTCCAACGGTGACGGGTATCCTGAACCTTTGTGCTGGAGCCTGTAGATATGCAATACTATTGACCCTCTGTTGTTCATAGTCCGGTCCAATTGCTCACAGAGTGCGCGCACCCTGTTAGTTAAGGATCAGTAGGACCGCGAAGTTCAGCTCGCTCTCCGTAACCGAAAGACGGGACCTGGCCCCCATATGACCATCGGTTATAGTGTAATGGATCACATGGACGGCATAATGCATTCAATAATAGGTTCGTCGTAGGTCTTGCGACGCTGAGACACTCTGGCAAACCTCGGCGGCGGTGGGTTGCTCTGCTCAAATTCTCGGCGGAAGTGCCACCAAACTTG
Organism: Cladonia metacorallifera KoLRI002260; assembly: GCA_000482085.2. Classification (NCBI taxonomy): domain Eukaryota; kingdom Fungi; phylum Ascomycota; class Lecanoromycetes; order Lecanorales; family Cladoniaceae; genus Cladonia; species Cladonia metacorallifera. The sequence continues at coordinate 326,283 of KI911121.1, forward strand.
ATTACATAAGGAAGCGTTAGGCCAGTGGCACTCCCAAGACACGATGGTCATCTTATATAGCGGTGTAATTGCACGTGAGCGTTCTGTCCCCTTAATAGTGAGCCTCGAGGAAGATTTCAAACGGTACAGGTCACGGTCGTCAGCATCCACATAGTCAAAAACCCTCAATTCCCAATACCACCGCAAGCCGGCAGATTGTGCTGATAATTTACCCCGCACATCACGCAAAGAACATCAGATAGGAGCTCTTAGCCATGCCGTCAGTATTGAGTTCGTTCGTGCCTCTTGCCAAGCCATACTGACAACTGCTATGCTCTCTAGGAACATCGATCAACCCCAACGCCTGACGGCAGCAGCGCTATCCAGCCTCACTGATACGCCGAAGATGCAGCTGCAAGATTGGCTTGAGAAGCCACAGACACACGAGCAGTTTGGTGCACAAGGAAAGTCAGCGTCACACGCGGCCGAGATGGAGGCGTTTCTCCAGGACATTGAGGAGAAGATGGGCGGTAATACCACTTGAAGCTCGAAGACGTAAGGTAAATGAGGATGGAAGACGGAAAGAGAAGGAGCATAGGTATCTCGCAAGATTATATGGGAGAAGAGAGAACGGGTATCGCTTAGCGTGAGATTTCCATGTTATTGTATTTCAGACAGGAGCCCAGTCACTTCCGCCATACATATTATTGATGCTCCCTCATAGTACTTAGCATGTTCGTTCTCGTGTTGTCTGCGATGTGGAACTTTCTATGTGCTGAAGCTTGTTTCAGCTTTCCGGTCGCGGGGTTCTTAACATGACTTTATGCTGTACTACCAGCTTCGACACCCTCTGTACTGCTCATTATACCCTTCCAGGCGGCTTACTGAGAGGCCATGTTTCAGTTCTGCCATCACTCTTCCTACTCTTCTTCTTTGGTCGCGTACATTTGAGCCAATGCTGGTCCAGCCATGGTCACGGATCTGCGACAAGACTGATGCCAGCTTTGGCCCCTGCAAGAGCTTGGTCGACTATTCAATAGACTGAACTAGCATATGTTGATAGATTGGGACAGGTTAGAGACAATGCGCAGCATGTGGTAGTATTCTGATGAGGTTCGAGACGGAAGGGGTTGGACTGAAGTCGATCGGGATGCTGAGCTTGGCCGCGAAGCGAGGTCGGTCGCAAAAATCGCAGCCAAGCAAAATTATTGCGCCCTTCATAATGGGACTTGACTACTGCGGGTTCCTTATACTGCTGACAACACTAAAAGCGACTCGATAAGGTCCACCATATCTTGGTCTTAAAAACGACCATCGAAACAATGGTGAAATTGGTTTGGTATTGACTTTCGTAGGAGAGTAGGGTACCTTACTTGCAGAGGTGTACTTCATCACAAATAATGTCCTCTAAGTGATCATGTAGTATATACGCAGTATTGGTAGGGCCAGCAGAGCCGCATTTGAACTGGGCTCCAGAAGTTCCCTGAGATTCAGTGAGATCGTGTAAGCTAGCACTTTAGCGTCTGCCAGAATAAAGGAGTCAGCCTTTTGCCCCCACGGTGGTCTATGGGGTGTATACCTTATTGAGTGGTCTGGCTGTTAGCCGTAATTTAGCCGTCCCTACACCAAAATCTGGCCTACCCAGCTCAAATCAATCACTGCCTTTTTACTGTGCACAGAAACGCAAAAGCTGATCAGACAAATTTCGTGTTCTGCTAGAAAGCCTATTTTGAACATATCACACTGAGCGCACCATGTATGAACAACAAGGGATTTCTACCTTTCCTCACATCAATCCTAAGCTCTACAATGTTTCAACGTTCTCTTGACTAACTCCAACAGCTCAACCTCGCCAGATTCTCTCCTCAATTAGTAACTGACAAGCAGGTCCCTAGACAAGCCATGGTCATCAGAGGAGTCTAGAGCTAAGCTCTAACGTCTACCTATAGTATCCCAAATCTCAAATCGAACACGGCTTCAAGAGCTGCCCAGAACGCCCATCTCCTCCTCCGTCTTTATACCATGCTAGAAACAGGGGGCACTATTGCCTCCCACCCGCGAACCACCGAGTTCCTCTATTCCCTTCTGAGTCTCGAGATGGGTAATGGTTTTTGGGAGTTCGATTATTGCGAAGGTAGGGACGGCGGCCAATGCGGTAATAGGCGTGGGCATACTTGTGGTAGGGGAGGATAGTAGGATGATGGATGAAGAGACGGAAATAGTGGAATACTATATTGTGACTCAGGAAGCAAGATGTGGTGGTTTTCGTGGGGCTAGATAAAGTTACGAGAAGGTATAGAGTGGACGCGGTTGTGAGCTGTGTAAGGAGCAATGTTGGTTTGGAGATGAAAGGCAATTTGGGTGATGCTATTAGGGTACCGTGGGGCAGGCTTTATGACTTAAATAGGATATGAGTTATGATGGGTATGATTACTGTAGGTATCGGCGCCTAGAGGATTGTGCTTTGCATACCAGTAATGCTATCTGATTAATTGATATGGTGACAAACCGACCAAAAACAGAATGGGGGAGAAAGTACCAATGTCCGCAATGGCTCCTCAGGACTTCAATACGTGGAAGCACGCTTGAGCAGCAATCTTACTCGATTCAGCTTCGGGTCCCATGGTCGTTTCGTACGTCTAGATACCGCGGAAATCTTGTGACTGGTTTTTTTTGGTTGGCTTACACCATTTCCCGGCTTCGGAAGAAGTGACAATATTTTCAGCCTGTTAATGGTGCAACTAATGCCCGCCAAAGGATGCCAAGAACAAGGTCGCACGGCGTTTTCTGGTACCCAACTTCTTGAACAGATTGGAGAGAGCGTGAAACAAGTATACCACTTCTTGATCAAGTACAACAGCTATTGGATGTTCTTGACAGTTAACATGGCTGGTCTGCGTAAAATCGGAAGGGATAGAAGGCCACTCAAGCAGCAGGTACCTATCTGTCCTTAGATCAGCGCTTAGGTAAGGTTGCCGGGAGTGCACAACAGGTAGGTAACACCGCCTCCACATGCAAATGGTCCGTCCTCTCCGGGGCCGCGTCAGTACCTACTTTGTACCGAAAGCTGAACTTATGCATGAACAAATTATGCATGAACAAATTATGCACGAACCCGACCGTACCCCTACTAACAATCTTCGCATTGACACACGGTGGGGACGCTTGTTGCGAAGGCAATAATTACTAAGATTTTGGCAGGCTCTGCTCACAGAATTCGCCTGTTTGTTTCTGTCCGTTAGATCGGGTTCTTTACCCGGCGAACAAGATAATTCGGGCACTTTGAGCACCAGAACTCCCAACCAGTTAATGTTTCTGTCCAGGTAATGTTTGTCCGAAGCCTTGCACATGCCATACCCTGATGGTGATCATGCATTGTATATCGTACCGAACACTCTCTAGACCTATTATTCCTGTCAGTCAATGAATGCCTCGATCAGCAAGGATCAGTGACTCGACCAATCCGCCGGAATCAGCTCAGTCACAAGCACATGAATCCCGCATAAGATGCATCCACGCATCCAGGCGGCTCTACACTAGGTGCCGCTAAGCTGGGTTTCACCGTAACTCCTGCTTGCAGGTGCCTAGGTACTAACTATTACTACTCCTAAAGTAGAGTGATACAAAGTACTTTTGGTATCCCACCTGTCGCTTATTAGCGTCTCACTTACACAGCCCTGCATTGCGACAGTATGAAGTGCGTGGGGTGTATTGGAGATAACAGGGGGCTAGAAACTTCTAGACGTTCAACGCAGGAACGGCTGTTTCCATTTTCGTTCGTTGTTGGAATCGAAGATTGTAGCTGTGTGTAAAGAACACACTAGGTAATCTACATCAGTAGGCAATGTTTTGTGGTGTGTTGGCGATGATCTTTGATTGGATAACAAAAGCGGAATGGCTGAGAGTGCAGTTGCTGAGCTGCAGATGATCATTGCTGCAGTGACTTCCGCCTTCCGCCTTAGGGCGGATAAGTGACGAGTGTGTTTCGCTAAGCGGTCCGTTCTTCACTACATGTTGATCATTGGCTACCGCCGCACACTAAGCTCTAACTTCGTCTTAGTCGATGCTACGTCGAATCTCCCAGACTGCGCTTGGTGGCTGCGACCAACCGGTAAGCAACTGGGCAGCAATGTTGATTAGCCTAAAGCCGCTTGGCGCCATCGCAGAGATGTCTCATTGGTCTACAATTCTAGGTTGTACTAAAGTACTCTCATACCACATTGGTTTTCCAACCCCAGACCAATTCCCCTCTGATTACTATCCAACGTCTTCCAAAACGGCCTCCTGTCGTCAACAAGAATCATGTTGGCCTTGCTTTGGCCAAATCTCCTTGATTAGAGTCCAGCCTGTCAACATATGACCCTCCTTTGGCCCAGTTTCCGCCCCCATGCACGTAGCTGCAAGGTCCTACCAGGCAATAATCGGATTTGAGGGATCATAGCACCATGTGCTGAAGTAAAAAGCGACCTGGACAACGGGAAAACATCATGGGGGACATGTCGAGACTTATAATCCTGCTATATCATTCGCATTTCGAAGTAAACACACGCAATCACAACAGACTCATCTAACAGGCATTCGGACCAAGCAAAGAGCAGAGCAAGAATATGCTTTCGTCCCCAGCAGCTTTTCCTCCTAAAGGTCCTTCATTCACCGCAAGAGCAACCACATACCTGCCGGTACCTCGCACAATAGTAGGATTCTTCTTGGCACCGAACGCCATCAAGCCAATCGATGGTGGAACAGTCAACTCAGTGTACAATGTCACAGTGGCACATTGCACTTCTCCTCACCAACCAGCTCATACATCGCAGGAATGAGGTCTGGTTATGGTAGCAACAATCTTCAAATTTCAGAATGGTAATGACTGTCCTGGTATCCATGCCTGCTGATCATCCCTCTTGCCTCAGGTTCTTCGAACTTTCAAGACCCTCTATGTGAACGATGTCCCAACTTGTATTGCCATTGCAGTCATCCTCATTACCTTCATCATTCATAATCGTCCTTAAATACGCGCTGTCCGTGCGGTATCACCCTTGATGCTCTTCTCGATATCCTTCAGGAACTTCTTTGTCTGCTTCGTGGAGCGCGAAGTCTCCTGTCCTACTGCGGCTTGCTCATGGGTCTCAGGCTTCTCAGCCCAGGTGGAGCACTGGGACTTGGGCGGGTTGGCGAGTCTGGCGAGAGCTGCGCCAGTCAGACTTGGGGACTTGTTGTTGTAGCTATCATGTACATGATGGTCAGCAAGAAGCTACCCAAATGGCAAGACTTGAATGCATACGGCATCTTTGGTGCTTCTAAGAGCTATGGAAATATCGGGCTGCGGGGTATGCTGGTCTTCGGCTTCAGCGTCGCTTCTAGCTTTAGTGAAGAGAGGGAGACACACAGCTTCCTGGAGCTTGATTAGCGAGGTTTACTTCTCTGTGACTGTCTCAGTATCCCTGATTGAGGTGACGGTCTGAGGGACCGTCTCTCCCACACGGGAAACTGATACTCTCTGCAGGGGTGGATCACGGGGACGCGTTGGTGGGGCTGGATTCGGAGAGAAGCTTGAATTTGATTGTTTGACACCGCAATCAAGAATATGGGACTAATTGCGAAAGTTAAAGCGCACGTACCTTTGACTCTATGATATTCAGGTTCCGCACCTGAATTCCGCTAGTGGTGAAGTAGGGGATCTCAAAATTCACACCGATTGAACTTTTGGTCTTTCCACCCTGTTCCTCGCTTCCCTTCACTGACGGCAAGCCTAGCTCTCTTCTTCGCGGTCTCTAACAAGCAAAGGAAGCGTAATGACTTCTATAACTGCCTGTCGGCGGAGCCGGAGGGCAGTTCTTGGCATTACTTCCTCTTGCGGTAGGTGTACTACAACATGCAACATGAAACGGGCAAGGCTCGTGCTCGAAGTCTCGAAATCCGTATTCACAACGATCTGGAAGGACATATGGGCTTCCAGGAAGATCTCCCACGTTCACTGTTTGCTGGCATAGCTTGTAAACGGGCTGCTGGCGTAGGTGCTACACTATGCCTAGTCACTGCAAATATCTATACACAAAACATATCTCCGTTGTATAGACCCGGTTTTTGGGTCGCTAGATCAGTATCTACGCAAAATGCTTCTGCATCGCCCAGCTATCTGGAGTCATACTGGCAGAGCTATCAACGGCACCCCTCGGCTCAAACTGCTCGGGATGTGTATCTCGGCCTCGGCAAGTGTTACCCTCCGACTTCCGCTCGAATATTAAATGTTGAAAATGAAATATTAAATACTAAATACTAAATACCAAATCCTAGATATTGAATACTAAATACTAAATATTGAATATCGAATATCGAATATCAAGACAGGATTACAGAATATTATACTCAACGATTCTCAAGACGCCGTGCCCGATCAATGGCTTTGAAATCATACCTTTACCACCGCAGCTTGAATCGTATATTCACAACGTTCCAAGTAGTCGCCTCAATTTGCTTCACACTCACATCAAACCACATAACATCTTTGACAACAGTCTCAGTTCATTCAGACCTGCTATTCATCTTATAACATCTGCTGGACAAGCTCCCGCACGCTTATAGACTGTGTTACGGATCTTGAATACAGCATTCCCACGACCATATATGTGCATGGAAAAAGTTCTATCACTAAAGTAGTCATTTGAAATCATATCTCGTGTCTAAACTTCGGAAGATAAGCTAGTGTGCACGTTCATCTTGGGTAGGAAACCCTTGCTACTGCTGTGTTCCTAAAGGGTCGTTATGAATGTCCTCTCTCTCTTAAATACGTGCCCTCACATATCACCATCCTCCGCACTGCCAGAGCCTCGTCCCTAATGAACCTTTACCTGATCCTCTCGTGCCCTTACCAAACGTCAAACATTGACCCTTTTTCCCTCATCCCAAACCTCACAATCAGAGATCCCTCACATCCTCAATACATACTCTCTCTAAACTCAACCATCAATCCCTTTTCCCTCATCCTTCCAATCCTCCACTTTCCTCTCTCAACCTCAGGATCACCTCCAAACTATCTTAAATGAATCCAGCATGATTGAAAGTATTATTGATCTAGTTTTCATGGAACATATCACAGAGCTCCCCCACCTCCCAAACTCCATCTCATGCACTATACACCCAAACTATACCTCACACATACCATACCCGCTAACCATACCTCACGCGTCCACCAACCCTCCCCGAGCGAGTATCTTAAAAGTTCTAACGCCTACTATGGAGGATAAGAAAGGGGGTGAGGATTGAAGGGTAGGGTTGGGTATGGAGGTATGGAGTTGGGATGGTGATGGTGATGGTAAGGGGGGGGGGTTTAGTGTATGGCGGTTAGAGGTGTGATTTAGGTGGTATGGGGGTTGGAGGTGTGGTTTAGGTGGTATGGGGGATTTGGATGGATTTGGAGGGGAGGATGGTGGTGGTGGTATGGGGGATTTGTGAGCGGGTGGATTGATGGTGGAGGGACAGGGGATGGGAGCGGGTGAGATGGGAGGCGTGTTTTGGTGGATGCATGACAAGTGTAGTGATTGGGGTTTCTGGGTGTAGTGAGGGAACGTTCGGCTATTGGGTGCTTCTCGAGGTGGCGAAGAAGGGTTTGATTGCGTAGATGAGTTGTGTCAAGTTAGGGGGATTGGTGTTTACAAAGACTCTTAGGCTGTTGATAGTGAGGGTATGAGATTTTTAGGGATACGACACAAGGAACGTAGGTGGAATGCAACTCTCGATGTATGAATTGATGACGTTAAGGATACCTCGAAGCAGGCTCTGAATTGCGGATCTTAGAGATGCTAGGGGATGTGTGAAGATACATTCCATCATTGGCCTTATGATTTTCCAGGATATTGCTCGCTCTTTATGATGAAGCGTCCCTACGACTTATTGGACGGAATGCTGGATTTTCTTCTGTCTATGATTGTATGTTAAGGTTGAGCCATGTTTGACAGTGGAGTTCATCTCCTCCTGCGATCGTCATCCCGCATCTCTGGACGAACATCTCGCACACTTTCAATCCTGTAAGGGTCGTAAACAGGAGCCCGCGGCGGTGGTGGATAGGGTTCCATTCCTCTACCTGCTAGGGGTGGGGGTGGGGGTGCTGCATAAGGATAAGGAGCGCTAATGTCTGCCGCCGAGGAATAACCATAGCCTTGTGGTTGCTGCTGCATCGCCCGAGGGTCCCGAGGGTCCATACGAGCAGTGTCTCTACCTGAATCGTACCTTGCTTCCAACCTACGATCTTGCCTAGAATCTCTTGAGCCCAGTAATCCAGATGGTTGTCTGTATGGGTCATTACGTGGGGACTCATTTCCATATTGGTCAGTAGAATATGGGGATCCGGCGGCGTAGAGTCCTCCTGAAGACTGCGAACTAGAGGTAAACGCTGGAAATCCTTGCTGGGTGCTAGCCGTAGTATATTGAGGCCGAGAGGGATAGTAGTAATCATCATCCATCATCATTGCGCTGTCTGAATGTCTCAAATTGGCATCTTGACGCCGGCTGACCTCAGAACTCTCGTACGGAATCCCTATAATATTGTGTGAGCAGTCACAGAGAAGAACAACGAGCTCTATGTTGGCTCACCTGGATAGCCCCTCTTTTTCGTTTGGAGATTTTCGGATTCATAAGCTTCAGACAGTTCTTGGAGATCGTCTAGCTGATCCTGTGAGAAAGTAAGCATCGCGAAGCTTGAATAAACCGCGAACAGACTCACGGGGGTGAATGGTCGGATGGCAGATACAAGATAGCCTTGGATACCCTAGATAGAAGTCAGTATCCCGTTCTCCGTTATGTGAAAGTGTATTGTCATACATTGTAATTGTGTGACTTGGAATAAGCTTCCGGACCAAGTAATTTACAAATTTCACGTTGCATGACTTCGCGATGAATTCTAGCACCATCGACAAAGAATTCATTCAATCTCGGCCGAGGTGGCCTTACTGATGGCTCACGAGACGGTGCCTCCCTGCGAGAGTCTCTGAGTTGCTCCGGTCGCTGCTCACGCTCAAGGTCTAGTCGCTCTCGTTGCCCCTCTTGCCACCCATGCAGTCGCTCTCTTTGCTCCTGGTCTATTTGCTCCAGGTCTCTTTGCTCCGGGTCTCTTTGCTCCGGGTGTCTTTGCTTCGGGTGTCTTTGCTTCGGGTCTCTTTGCTTCGGGTCTCTTTGCTCCTGGGTCTTAATCTCTGCGGCGGATATAATTCCATCGAACTGTCCGTCATGGCCTTGTTGTTCGTCATGCGCATTCTCATTCTCTGGATTTGTTGAAACGGTGCTGGAATCGGAACTCTTTGGTATGCCTTTCCCAGAAAGCTCGGAATCCGGTCCAACATCCATGTCTGAGTCCGCGTCATCTGGAAGCGACACAAACAGGGCAAGCTCTTGCAAATGGCGGGCCAGATGACGCACAAAATGCTTCTCGGATTTTGAACTAGACCTACAGAGAGGACAGACGGCGAAGAAGCTCGAATTGTCTGATTCATCGATCAAAGCCCCGGCTCGATTGTCACAACCTGTCCAATCATGTGAATGAGCTTCCTTCATGTGTTGAACCCATTCATGTCTGGTTGAGAACAGTGTATGAGGCGTCGAGCAAGCTGCCACCGTGCAGACATAGGGCTGCAGATCCTGAAAGACGTGTTTGTGCCATGCCGCAGTTCCTTCGACCGAGATCATCACAAAACAGTATGGGCACTCAAACGGGGCTCCTCCAGAGGACTCTTTGGGAGGAGATGGGATGACTAATGCCCCACCGGTAAGCATCGACGGAGCATAGGAAGTTTGCGAAGTCACCGAGGCTGGTTTCTTGTCTTGGGAGTCAGTATGCCAAAGCTCTATACCCGTAACAATCGTGTCTGATAGTACAGTTGGTGCTGCGCTACCTTCTGTGCCAACATCGAGACCCTGATTGAGTTTGGCATGATGTCGCTCGCGATAACGAAGATACTGGCGTCTTAGCGTTATTGCAAGTCCCAAACGCTCGACAAGGCATTGATCTGCCTCGGGATACTTTTCTCTCACGTGAGCTCGGTCGAAGGGTCTGAACGCTAGCACTTTTTGTGACTGTGGTAACATGTAGAAGTCGTGACGAGCAGGCTTACGGACAAGCATAGACATTTGGAACAGACAGTTGATAGCAGTCACAATATTGTCATGTAGCTGAGTCAGCTCTTCGCCTGTATCGTAATCGTCATCTGAGGAATCATCTGCTTCCATTTGAGATGGATGTCCATTGCCTAATGAATCCAGAACATGTTCTACTTCTCGAATCGTTTGTCCGAGGTCCAGTAAAAGATTTATGACTTGTTCTCTGATGTGGGAAGAGTCTTTCAATCTGATTTCTAAGGATGGTTGCTTCGTCTGATGAGCCCCAATATTGGCAGCCCAGAGCCTGAGCCGTCCTAACTCATCTTGCCACCGACTCAACTGCAACGACTCTGTCTTTGAGGTATTCGATCTTTCAAGACGTGAACAGATAGATTTGAGAGCATTGGAACACGAATAGAACAAGTCTCGAATGGAAGTACTCATGACTAGCTTTTTGCCTGTTTGGAAGAGAGTCCGTACTAAGAACCATTTAGCCGCCAAAACTGCTAATGCTAAGTGCTGCTGGCATGTAGTAAGTCACCAGATATTGAGACGTAAAGTTGCTGAGACTGTACAGGCTTCACGGTAGTTGCGCAGAGGCATGGTAAGTTCTGGATTGATAGCCAATCAGCGCTTGCTCACATAATCAGGACCCCTCCAGCGTACCTGCCTTGCAAAGCTGCCGCCTCGCGACAGGATAAGTATCAAGACTAATAATATGAGCGCCGTTCATGATGTTGACAGGTGTCGAAACAGCAGGATTAGTCCTCGCTGTTTTCCCGCTCGTTCTGGACGGGCTGAGCCACTGGTTGCAAGGGGTAGATAAAGTCAAACGCTGGCGACGGATTCATCGGCAGCTGAAGAATTATGAGATTCGACTCCGGAGTCAGAGGGTTACCTATCAGAACACTTTGGAATTGCTTCTTGTCGGCATTGTGGAAGCAGACGAGGATACCGCGGCGATGTTAGCAGAGCCTAGAGGAGATATTTGGAAAAAAGCGAAATATGATAACCTGTTGCGCATACGCCTTGATCGCGCGTACGACTCCTTTTTAGAGACGTTAGAATCCATATTCACGACATTGGGTGAGATTGAGAAAAAGCTGGGGATAGAGGCAAGAACAGTGAGCCAGACATTCTTGGTTTGGTACTGGAGCTGACATGCATGTATAATAGGTCGGTTGGGATGACTATAATGTTTTCATGCGTCGAATTCAAGGGTTGAGGGTTGTGCTGTCAGAGGACATGTATAAGGAGAAATTGGACTCAATCGACAGAGCCAATGCGTTCCTCCAGCAATGTACCAACCAAAGCCTTCTGCTTGAACCCTCGAGAAGCAAACGGTGCTTTAGGCATACCAAAGCGGATTTCAAGAGCATCAGAAAACATGCGACAAGTCTCTATAATGCCGTAGTCAAGGGCAACTACTGGAAGTGCAAATGCAAGGATCGCCATGTTGCGAGTCTGCGCTTAGAGGTCCGGTCTCGCACAATCAAGGACTCAACCGCCAAGGTCCGTTTTTGGTTGTTGCTCTGCAGTGGTAGTATCACCGAAAGAGGCGCATATAATATGTTAGATTGGCGAGATATTGCTGTGGAGCCCGAACCTGTTACGTTGAGCCCAGGCTCATCAGATGGTCCTGGCACCGAGGGGAATACATTTGTGCCTAAGTCGAGGTAGATCTCTTCATCTGTATCTGACCGAACAAGTATTCGAGTCTCAGCTCACGTTTTTCTAGTGAAAAAAAAGCGTTGAAAAGAGGCCTCAAGTTCGTCATTCCTCCGCCGGCAAGACCAAGATTGACGCCAGTGCCGACACCAACGTGTCATCCTTTTGGACCAATGGATGACATCTGTGCGAAGATCTTCCGACTTGATGCAGCTGAAAAGAGGATTGGATACCTTCATGAGGATTTATACTCGGAGTATAGACACCATATATATCTCACGGATGCCAAGGTCGGTTCCAAATTTCGAACAACATCTCTGGATCAGCTGCTCGATCCTGCAGAACGAGGACCGCTGCAAAGTCTCCTCTCTCGACGGCAACGGTTGAACATCGCCGCTATACTTGCATCAAGTGTTCTTCAGCTTGATCAAACATCATGGCTCAAAAGTCAATGGAAAAGCAGTGACATATATTTCCACTACAGGGATGAAGCTGCGGTGCTGACCTCTAGAGCAACCTTCCCACCCCCACATGTAGCTTGCAGACTGTCAGACAGCAATAGTGAGCCAAATCACGCTCCAAAATCTCCGTTATCAAGAGTACAGCAGGCTCGAAGTGAGACTTTATTGACCTTAGGACTTGCGCTTGTCGAGCTCTGTTTTGGGCGAACACTAGAGAAAATGCAAATACCAGGGGACGTTGACCCGAATGGAAACGAAAATCTTACAAGACTTAATACGGCAATCCGGAAGCTAGATGAGGTTTATGATGAAAATGGCGGCCATTATGGTGACGTTGTCCGGCGATGTCTATATTGTTCTTTTGATGTGCGCGATGCAAGTCTGGACAACGAAAAGTTCGAACAGGTTGTCTTCGATAACGTCGTAACACCTCTGATTGAAGACGTTGAAGTGTTCAATGGAGGAAGCCCAATGGAGGAAGGTGGAGGAAGATGAATGAGATGAGATGAGAAATCTTTCACATAAACCTAGAGCAATGTCGTCATGGCCTAATGTTGATAGTGTTCGATCTAGGTAGTCTGGATGAAAATTCAAATGTTTCGAATTAACCAGAGAAGGCGAAGATGCGCCGGCTATTCTCGGCTTATCCACAATAGATTCAGTATTGAATAGTGGTCCGGGAGCCCGTAAGTCTTGGTGTACAGTACTAGGACAAAACTATTTACCCCGGAGCGTTTTCAGGGCAAAAGGGGCCTTCTACGCACTTGTACATAAAACCGTTTTCGACCAAAAAATTTCCTAAAAATTTCCACAAGCTCAGAGCTTTACTATAGGTAAGATTTGACTAACTCCGTTTTTTATTCCTAGTCCTAATTATCAGATTAAAAATACGCAAAGTTGACAAAGTTTAGAAATCACCAATTTTACCGCAAAATTAAGCAAAAATCGACCAACTTTTTCTTTTTTTTGGTTTACACTAATTTTTGACCTCCTTACATCGCGTTTTTAAGAATTGTGAAGAGTATATATTATTTCTTAAGTAATTAACTGATATCTATTGAATTTTTAGAGAATTCTGTGACCTAGAAAAAATTTGGTGGTCCCTACGAAAAGTGCCACTTTTGGCTTTTTTGGCCCTGATTTTTGTCGGGGGTAAAAACTTTTGTCTTCCGACTGTAGAAGGGGTTCACCCCTCAATTATGAACCCTAGAGTTAGTGGCCTAGGCACCAAAACAAGTTCCCAGAGCTAGGTCTCTATCCCTCACATCTTATCCCCTAGGGGTCCAGTTTTAGGGACCTTGCACACCCTCCAGATATCATCCCCCCGGGGATGTACAGTTGGGGGTGGCGGGCCCCCGGACCACTAAGGTAGGCCGCCCCATAATCAGCCCTGCAGGGCTGGACCTAAAACTGGCTACAAGGCCCGGGAAACCCCCCTAAAACTAGTCGCCTAAGCAACAAAATCAAGCCCCGGAGTTGATCGCTTTAGGGAATCTTTCATGGCCCTTTTCGCTGGCTTTAGGTACAGCCCCATAGGGCTCGACAGTAAGAGGGTGAGTCCTACTGCGCATACTGCGCCCATTTCTGCTCTCACAGAGCACTACAGCTTTCGATTAATCTCAGCAGACATGACCCTTCTCATCCACTCCCCTATTTGTGTTTTGCTATTTGCACACAAGCGAGCAACCAAGAACAATCGGACGAGAGAGTTCTAGGATGGTTTAACGAAACAACTTAGAAAGTAAGGGAACCCAGGAGGATGATATGAGAAGATAGGCATGCTCTATCGATGTGGAGGAAAAGTGCGAGGAGAAAAAGCTACAGCGCTTGGAAAGAGAAGTAGAAATTATTACAAAGCGTGGCGGATGCCAGCGAATGTAGAAGCGATATTTGAAGAGGGCAATAAGCAATATTATCAGGTGTGTACAGTACTGAAATTGGTATTGCGATGAGAGACACTCTTTAAGTAAATGCTGCAATGCTCCTTTCTAAGTAGACCCTCCGCCGTGCTTGACGATTATTGGTCGCAATAGGCGCGGTCGGGCAGCGTCTAACGCGGATCTTATTGTGCATGTTCAACGGGTGCAGTAAGATCTTTGAGACGAGTTCTATCAGGCATCAATAAGTGTGCACCGACAAATACCAATACTCTCGAAGTCTCACGATTCTATAATATTCTACTATTCATATCTCAGGGTCTGTCTTACCTGAGCACCACTGAGTGGAGCACACTGGCGTCGCGCGGCTGCTACTGAAAGCGGCATCCCTTCTTCTGCCCACCAAAGTAAACTCAATACCTCACCATGGCGAACGACGAATACGATGTGAGTACCACAAACTGCCCTACTGTTCGCACGTCAAAGCTAATCATTGCTACCTGTAGTTTCTCTTCAAAGGTACCCACCACCTCCCTACCTCCCACAGGCCCCTACCAAAACCCCCTTACTGACCCCTCTCCCTCAACCCAGTGGTCCTAATAGGAGATTCCGGCGTCGGAAAATCCAATCTACTCTCGCGTTTCACCCGCAACGAATTCAATCTCGACAGCAAATCCACCATCGGCGTTGAATTCGCCACTCGCTCCATCCAAGTCGACGCCAAGACAATCAAAGCCCAGATCTGGGACACCGCAGGCCAGGAACGCTACCGCGCCATCACTTCAGCTTACTATAGAGGTGCTGTGGGCGCGTTATTGGTGTACGATATCAGCAAGCATCAGACGTATGAGAATGTGCAGCGGTGGTTGAAGGAGCTGAGAGATCATGCGGATGCGAATATTGTGATTATGTTGGTGGGGAATAAGAGTGATTTGAGGCATTTGAGAGCGGTGCCGACGGAGGAGGCGAAGCAGTTTGCCAGTTCGTATAATCTCCAATGTCCAACCGGGTCAGGGACTGGAGGCTGACGGGTGCAGGTGACAACAATCTCTCATTCATCGAAACTTCAGCCTTAGATGCCAGCAACGTCGAGCTTGCATTCCAAAACATCCTCACAGGTATCCCCTTCCCTTCCCTTCCCTCTCCTCCCCTGTCTCCCCACAAATCTCTACCACAACACCAAACTAACCCCTCCCTCCCCCAACAGAAATCTACCGCATCGTCTCCCAAAAAGCCCTCGACAACGGCGACTCGGGCCAAAACCCCATCGGCTCCGGCGAGCGCAAAGTACTCGAGATCAGTAAATCAGCAGACACGGAGCAGAAGAGTGGGAAGTGTTGTTAATTTCGCTTACTTGGGGAAGGGTCATCCGTTGTTGAATTGATTTTATCGATACGGAGTGAGGGTTACACTTTTGTTACATTGTTGTGTGCGGGGTTTGGGGAGGAGGGTTGGTAGCTTGATTAGGTAGGTAGATGGCAATTATTATTCATGATTCGTTGTTTTTCAAGGGTTCGAAAAATATGGCAAACAATTCCTCCGGCGATATCTCGTCGTCAGTGAAAGCAGCCTTTCATCTTTACTTCGTCAAAGATTGCGCGCCGGGGGTAGTGCGGTGAAGTGGAGGGGATGGGGGCATGGTGCCTCGTCGGATAGCCTATGAACCGCATATCACGTTTGTACGTGCGAATGAGAAATGGAATCAACTAATCGAACTACACGGTTGATGTGTGCATCAGGTAGCTCTCAATGATTTGCAAGCAAAAGACCATACCACTCTACGATTTTTTTGCAGGTCCCGCTTCTTCTAGAAGATCAAGAGCCCCGAGAGCTTTACATTCGTCAATACACTCAGTCTACATCACTCACTCCCTCACCCTCCCTGCAATTCCCACCCACAACCCACCCTCCCCTTTCCTACCTACTCCACCAACCCACCCCATCACTCCGCTACCAAGTCTAAAACCCAGCCGCCACACGCCCACCACGCTTCCAACACACTCCTACCCACACCCACATAACCCAATATTCTAAGCTCAACCTCCCCATATTTTAACAGATATCAATCTTATTCCGTGCTCATAAAAGCTTGAAAATTAGTGCCGGTAAGTCATGCTGGCGAGAGTCGATATGATGTTTGAGACAGAAGTAGGGACGAGAGGGGGATTTTTTTGTAATTTAGGGCGAGGGGCATGGGAAGAGGAATTGGGAGGGGCGAATATGTCAGCGCAAGTCACATGGATAGATTTCAAAATTCTCATATTGCGCGCATCTATATGACGGCGGACACAAACACAAACAAACGAACGCCAGAGGCGATACTAACGAAGGATCACTGCCCATGCCCTCCCAGGCCTAGTACCCTCTACCCCATCCCTCCCCCACCTCCAAACCTCCCATCCCAAACCCAAATCCCCTTCGGTCATCCCCATCTCTTATAAATCCCCCCTGCCCTCGCTCAAGCTCCGAGTAACCCGTGAGGGAAACCAAGTGGATGAGTTCAGACGGGAAATGCAGAGATGGGCCCGCAAGCATACGACTCAAGCTCCGGATACTTCTTGCGAAGTACCAAGTGGGTGAGAAGAATGCTGTAGGGATATGGCGTCGAGGGAAATGGGATCTGGTTGGTTAGTCTGGATTAAGGGAAGGTTGAAGAGGAAGACATAGGCAGCGGATCCAACGCTTTCTCGCCTCGGCTTCGTTGCGCCGCTGAAGTGTCTCTCTAACACTGGAAATACTCATGCCCTTTTGCATGAATGTACGCCTCACACCTCGCTGAAAATCCGTCGCTTGGCTCTTTCTGAGCCGGGTAATGTCTATGTTCAAAACTCGCGAAATTGATGCGCCTATCCTTCCTTCGCTATGCTTTTGGTAATACATGGTATCGTTGATGCGTGTGTGTCTCTTGCCTCCATGTCATAAAATGCCTCGTTGCTCGTACCGAGCTATCCTGCGCCGTGTGGATCATAAAACCGCCGTGGTATCTTGAACAAAAATCCCTAAACTCCATTGCTGTAAAACGATGCACCAGAAATCGTATGAATTTTGAGGATTGGACCAGTCAAAGCACAAGCTTCGGCTTCCAATCTACCCCTTTGGCCCGGCAGTACTCCTGAAGAAAGTCGAGCCCAAAATTGATGGCCTCCAATGCGGTCGACATCTGAGATAAAGGCAGCCAGTACGATCTCTTGTATCGGGATGGGCTTACAACCTGCGAGATGTCTTTGCCATGTGGAACTTTGGTATGGTCTCGCTTGGCCCAAGTGGTAGGGAATCTGTCAGCCATCTCTGCTGGACCCAGGCTCGTCAAGCCGGACTTCCATGCTTTGTGCGACTGATCGGTAAGGCGACAAAATCCAGAAAATTGACGATGGTATTCCGATGCCCGGTTCTGGTCTTCGGTCTTGTTTGGGTCAGCAGACTTAGCATTGCCGAATCGATCGGCTAGTGGATTGGTGTCCAGTGCTCTCAAGTCAACGTGAAGAAGGATGTCTCGGATGATACCCTCAAGCTGATGGGCCAAACCAAACAGATGGTCGAAAGATTTGGACTCCATTTCAGCCTTCGCTAGCAATCCCAAAATGGAGTTCCAACCCGCACGGTCGATGAAATCGCGATGAGCGTCCGAGATCCTGAAAGCGAGCATGAAGCATAGAACTGATTCAATGGCGATGATTACTCCTTTCTCACGCTCATCGTTCGTCATGCCTTCCGGATTTTTGAAAAACGCATCAGAGTCATATTTGAGCTGCTTTGCAAGTGCCAAATATTTCTTAGCTTCCGACTTCAAATCCTCCGCTGTGGTGTTCTTAGCTTCTGGCTTGCTAGGATGCAATGAGGCTGCTTGAGGTGACTTGTCTCTCTTTAGGCCGTTGGGGGTGCCGAGCACTGTCGACTCTTGCGGCGTACAGACAGATCCTTCGCCCGACACCACTCGTAGCATAGGTGTGCTTCTTGGTTCAAGCTCGGGGGCCTTTTGTCGCTTCGCAGGTGGCTCGTGTGCACTACTATCATCCTGTGCCCTGCCCCGCTTTTCTCCGGATTTCAGGGTTCCCCAGGGATACTTGCCAGGGGTAGGCTTCATCCGCAGGTATTGTAGGAGGGTCTTGCGGTACTTCTTTTTAATCTTGAGTGTAACTCGCAACCTCAATTTCTTAGCCCCTTCTGGTGCAGCAGGCTTCGGGACATCGTGAATTCCTTGCCGAGGAGCTGAAGTAACCTGCTTGCTTTCTTGTGGACCTTTTGTAGGGGTAGATGAAACAGGAATTGTGGCTTTCTTTAACCTGTCTTTTTCGCTACTGCTTGGGGTACTTGCAGCGTGAACTTTTGGTTGTTTGGCGTTCGGCGACACACTTGATGGTCCACCACTGACAGCGCTGCTGCTACGTTTTCGAACCATTGGAGCTAGTTTTGCAAGCTTATCTTCAATGTCTGAGGCCAGGGGTGACAACATGGGTGGCAATGCTGGCTTCTGTAACTTGATTGTTGGCGGCGCATTGTTCGAGGGTTTAGGGGTGGATTTAGCAATGTCGTTCGATGTACTATTTTCGACACGAGGTTTCTGGGACGAGAGCTGCTTCGTCTCGGATTTGATCACGGAGGAGCGTCCTTTAGTGGTGGGGACTTGCGAGACTGGCTTGTGTTGCCCTTCGGAGACGTCTTTAGTTGTCTCCTTTGAGGTGTGCGTTTGTGGCTCTTTTGGTACAGAGGCACTTCCTGCGGTATTGGTACGGAGCTTCTTAGCAGGTGGAGTTGACTGTTTATGGTCGATCGAAGATTGAGTATCTTCCGGCCCTTTCATGGTATCCGCGGACCTAAGACGTGTTAGCAGATTGATACAGTAAAGCTCTGTGCAGGCTGTGCATGATGTTCACCTCTTCTGGCTGGTCCCTACCGCCTGTTTCTCGGCCGGCACTGGCTTGACTGTGCTCTTCATGGTAGCGACCTCCTCAGCAGCCTTCTTGATGGCTTCAACACCGTCTGATATCGAAGGCTTCGCGGGTGGTTTGTTTCGAGCTTTGTTCTTGTACTCTGCCAGCGTGATCTTCTTCCTGGGACCTGCCGTGGCACTCAAATCGGTACTACTTCGACTACTTGCCGCCTCCAACGGAGCAATTGCCCCATTTCCATCGTCCCAGCCCCCGCGTGCACGTAAGCCTACAATACTCCCGTCCGTCGAACGATCTTTGAAGGTCATGTACTGTAATTTCTCTTCATGAGGCTCGAAGTTCGTGTACTTGCGCCAATCATTGAGGGTATGGTGATAAACTCGCTGAACATACTGTGAAGTGAGGGTGCATTCCGCGCCAAGCAGATAAGGAGCTGTGGGTAGTATGGTGTCGTTGATGCGGGTAAGTCTGACATCAATGGGATGCTCTTTGTTCTTCTTCGGTGGCTGTGATGATGAGGAATGCTCTTTACTCTTCTTCGGTGGCAGTGAGGATGTGGGATGCTCTTCCGTCTCCTTCGGTGGCTGTGATGATGTGGGGTGCTCTTTGCCCTCCTTCGGTGGCTGTGATGATATAGAATGCTCCTCCTTCTTCTTCGGTGGTTGTGATGATATGGGATGCTCTTTGCTCTCCTTCGGTGGCTCTGATGATATGGGATGCTCTTTACTCTCCTTCGGTGGCTCTGATGATACAGCCGGGGCGGACATGGCTAAGGCATGCAATGTAGAAGCGGCGAGCGTCTTGGGTGAAATGAGCGATGGATGTGTTGACTAGCAATATGCGATGAATGTGTTGACTGATTTATGGCACAAGCTCGTAACTGATATGATGTTATGGACTGTAGGGGAAGGTGATTGTGCCGGTTCGACAGATGAGGACGGAATAGTCGAAATTAGGACGATTACTAGCGGTGGTAGTTGTCTGTGTGTTAAAACGATGGTAACGGTTCGAAAGATGAGATTGATATGTGGGGGGCGAAGAGTTATAACTGAGGTTCGGTGAGGACGAAGTGAATGATTGTGTATGTTTGCCGAGGTGCTAAACTAAGATGTCCCCCCCCTCCAACCCCTCCGAAGTGAATGTGAAGATATTGTTTCAGATACAACATGCGGCAAGGGAAGCGACAATGGACGACAGCGGATTGCTCAAAGTGGGCGGTAGGAACAATAAGAATAAGCTGAAAAGCGCGGGGAGAACGCTCCGCGTCCCTGCATTGACCGAGGAGGACGGACGTTAGGGCTGCAGTCGCGGGCAGGAGCGACAAAGCATTGCGACAGCATGCAAGAGGTATACAGTGAGTTTGCAATGCTGTAGGCGGCGGGGTTGTTTGGTTGCACAATGGGCTTTGGTGTCACGCTGGTGCTGTCATGCATTGCTTTATCGGCGGCCAGCCGCCGTTAAATGATCTGCCGGTACGAAATAGCCTTACCCGCATCATCTATGTCTACAAACGGACTAGCTACACTCGCTTCCTAAAGCGCCGAGTCAAACCCTCCCACTCGCTCGCCTCACATCCCGATTCCTGACGTTGCAGGGTTCTACGTGGCTCACAACATGATGCAATGTATTCACCGATTCGCCCGTCAAGGAAGCTTCACGTTGGACATCAATACTGTCACTAAGCCATGCTAACTTGAACCATCCTGAGCGGCTGGGTCATCTCTCATTTGCGCATTGAGAGTCTGAATACTGGACTCAGGATAGTACTGACTTCCTACCCTGTTGCGAGGCTGCTGAAAAGGGATTGTTCGGGCCATGTCTATGATTCATGTCAAACACCCCGAAAGTGAGCCATGTGCTTTAGCACTCGATCACTCAAGCTGTCTTTGAAGTCTTGGCCAGCATCCTTGCCACAATCTTTATGAGGCGGAACCTTAATGTAGGACCTGAAGTCATCTAGAACGCGAAGTGAGGGATCACCCACGCTTATTATCTGAGCTGGCATGAGCAGATCACCCAGTACTGGGGAATGCTTTAACAAAATCTCGATTCCCAATATCCAATCCAAAGCCTTGTCGCTAACAGAGGGACCGGAACACCATTTTCACATATATCTTCATAGGCTTGCATCCTGATATGGAGCCTGTAACCCATATCCGTCGNCTGTAGGGGAAGGTGATTGTGCCGGTTCGACAGATGAGGACGGAATAGTCGAAATTAGGACGATTACTAGCGGTGGTAGTTGTCTGTGTGTTAAAACGATGGTAACGGTTCGAAAGATGAGATTGATATGTGGGGGGCGAAGAGTTATAACTGAGGTTCGGTGAGGACGAAGTGAATGATTGTGTATGTTTGCCGAGGTGCTAAACTAAGATGTCCCCCCCCTCCAACCCCTCCGAAGTGAATGTGAAGATATTGTTTCAGATACAACATGCGGCAAGGGAAGCGACAATGGACGACAGCGGATTGCTCAAAGTGGGCGGTAGGAACAATAAGAATAAGCTGAAAAGCGCGGGGAGAACGCTCCGCGTCCCTGCATTGACCGAGGAGGACGGACGTTAGGGCTGCAGTCGCGGGCAGGAGCGACAAAGCATTGCGACAGCATGCAAGAGGTATACAGTGAGTTTGCAATGCTGTAGGCGGCGGGGTTGTTTGGTTGCACAATGGGCTTTGGTGTCACGCTGGTGCTGTCATGCATTGCTTTATCGGCGGCCAGCCGCCGTTAAATGATCTGCCGGTACGAAATAGCCTTACCCGCATCATCTATGTCTACAAACGGACTAGCTACACTCGCTTCCTAAAGCGCCGAGTCAAACCCTCCCACTCGCTCGCCTCACATCCCGATTCCTGACGTTGCAGGGTTCTACGTGGCTCACAACATGATGCAATGTATTCACCGATTCGCCCGTCAAGGAAGCTTCACGTTGGACATCAATACTGTCACTAAGCCATGCTAACTTGAACCATCCTGAGCGGCTGGGTCATCTCTCATTTGCGCATTGAGAGTCTGAATACTGGACTCAGGATAGTACTGACTTCCTACCCTGTTGCGAGGCTGCTGAAAAGGGATTGTTCGGGCCATGTCTATGATTCATGTCAAACACCCCGAAAGTGAGCCATGTGCTTTAGCACTCGATCACTCAAGCTGTCTTTGAAGTCTTGGCCAGCATCCTTGCCACAATCTTTATGAGGCGGAACCTTAATGTAGGACCTGAAGTCATCTAGAACGCGAAGTGAGGGATCACCCACGCTTATTATCTGAGCTGGCATGAGCAGATCACCCAGTACTGGGGAATGCTTTAACAAAATCTCGATTCCCAATATCCAATCCAAAGCCTTGTCGCTAACAGAGGGACCGGAACACCATTTTCACATATATCTTCATAGGCTTGCATCCTGATATGGAGCCTGTAACCCATATCCGTCGTACTTTCTTGGAAGTTATCAGAAACAGCCGCACTGGTGCGAAGATAAAAACAGATACATTGCGGAGGTTATGATTGCTTTTGCGTGTTCTCACATACTTACTGTACTAATCATCCACGGAGAGCCTTCCGAAGTGGACATGTTAAGCTATATCCGAGGTCAGTTACTCGTTGTCGATTGTCAACGGGCACAGAGCGAGCTCGATTGAAATACCACAGTGAGGTTGCAATCCTCTCCAGTACCTCACTTTCACCACAAAGACCTTAGAAGGTGGAGCCGAGGAGCCTTTGAAGATCCTGCTGCTCGCAGAACGATCTCGGTAGGCCTAGCCTTTTGAGGGCAAGTTACGCCATGATGGTGTGCTCTAGCGTAAACCCACCCATCGTGATAAAAGCTTGGCCTAAACAACTGCATCACCATTGAAACAGAACCACAACGATGCACTGATTCTTCGATCTGATGTAGATGTCCGTCACTTGCCGTCAGTATAGAGCTGGAGGCTATTCTGCCTATTCTGGCCGTCAAACATTTGAGACAGACTTGTAGAGGAGGTAAATCAAAGCTCTAACCCGGAGGTGGCGAAAACCACAAGCCGATATCTGAATTGACCATACCCGTCGCGTGGGCGATGGGGGACTTATCAACCTAACGCAGGGGCAACTACAATATGCAGCAAGGCCTTCCAGTCTTGTGAAGCGACTGCCACTGCCTATCTTGCATGATCTAAAACGGCTAATACATCGTCGCGCAAATATCTGAGCTCGTAAAACCACGCTCGGATCCGACAAGAACATTAAAGAGGTGCGTAGTCTGCGACGAAGCTGAGGCAATTTGTCCTCGCAAATATAGAAGAAGAGTCAACTATCTCATGTCAATATTCTGTACCGAGAATGCTCTTTCCTTTTCGAATATTCATTGTTGTTGCGCATTCTCTTACCTTCGTATGTTCACAACTTACTCTGAATGAGAGCGCAATCGCACTCCCACTCTCAGCGGGCGGTTTCATCACCACAACGAGTAACGCCACAAATGATTGGCATGACACCGATTTTGCTTGTTATAATGGTGGCACAGGTTCCCCCACCACTCGACCCAAGCTCCTCGAATGCACCAACGCCCTCTTCATATTGCCCCAAGATGACACCGTCAGCATCTTCAGGAGCGGAGGGGACCCCTCCGATAAATATCAACTGCCTAAAACCTTCCAGTGTCTAGAATGCAAGATCACTATCAGTATGTTCCCGACCATAATGACGGAAGGGACAAGTTGGCATCGTATTGGGCTCGATGCGACGAGGTTGGTGTTAGGTTGCAATGGGCCCGCTGTCACGGTATCCCATTGGAGGACCGGGGGACATGTGAGGACAGGAGCTTCAAGAGGCATTCTGATCAGTGTGTATAAGGCCCCATGGCCAGGGTCAGAAGCGGATGAGGACACGATGGGAATGATGAATGGTAGCAGTATCACCGCTGACTCCTGATATCGTCGTGAGATTATAATTAGTCTCAGGAGTTCTCATTGTACGATCGAGGACTTATGAGTTAACCTGATCTCTGTAAAGCTTTGCAGCAGTCGGTCGCCGGCAGACGCTGACACAATGATGGAGCTCTTCAGCAGTGTAAAAGATTTCCAGTTTGTTTCATTGCCACACCAAATTGTCTGCACAAGTCGTGGTAAATATTGCTGCTCGGAAATTGCTATTACTTGCTGAATCAAAGCTCGCCTCATGTCCTATATCTGCATAAAGGAACGGGCCTCTACATCAGCTTTGAGACGTTTCGAGTCTTTTCAGAGTCATTGAGAGAGCCATTCTATCCAGATGGTCGGGCATTAATGCCGAGGACATCAATAGGACAGCAATCCGATGACGCTGATGATTCCGTCAACCCTGAGGTGACAAAGGTTGTCAGTGTATGCAGGTAGAAATAATCCATCTTCAACAAGCCATTACATGATTGTTAGACAAGTGCGATGAATTCCGCCAAGATGCAGAGAGTGCTAGAACGAAGAAGTCCCTTTTGTTCCAAAATCGCAACATCAGATGGAAATTTCAATATATAGTCATTTTGCGCAAGGCGAAAATGCATGTGAAGTTGCGGGTGACAAGCAGTATAAGAGGCGGTTTTAAAGCAGCGACGTTGTTTACAGGTTCAAGTAGGGAGACTCAAACAAGGGACAGACTAACATCTCAATCAATGATATACTTGTAACACAAGCTACTATCCGCACACAGGATCGTACGCAAAGTTGAAGCGGCGCTCACCCTAGGCTTCAAGGGGCCTGATTCCGGGGCGCATTCTTGCTTTCTTGGCACAGCGGCATCTTCCGCAGCTCCCTGAACGTGTTCTTTAACAACTTTTCGCGCAGGTTCACTCTCGTCCATGCTACCTTACAACGCTTGAGTGATGCTCCAAAAGCTTTACATTCCTTTATCTAGAATATAATCTGCCCTAATTTTCCCACATAGGTCGCTGGAACTGTCCCAGCCCCCATTGCCGCCATGAATATCTTCCGCCTACTGGGTATGCAATTGAGCGGCTTCCCAAGCTCCTCATAGGTCACCAGAAGCTGATGAAATCGTCATTGTATAGCGGATCTATCGCATCTCGTCTCCATCCTCATCCTCATTCTGAAAATGAGATCATCACACGTGCGCGCCATCCCTGCCCAATCCCCCATTGGCCCCAGCTAACCCTTCCTCCAGAGCTGTTCAGGCATATCGTTCAAATCGCAAGCACTATACATGATCGTATACTCAACCCGCTATCTCGGTCCGTCTCTCCCTTTCAATC
This sequence comes from Cladonia metacorallifera KoLRI002260, assembly GCA_000482085.2. NCBI lineage: Eukaryota > Fungi > Ascomycota > Lecanoromycetes > Lecanorales > Cladoniaceae > Cladonia > Cladonia metacorallifera. The sequence continues at coordinate 351,465 of KI911121.1, forward strand.
CCATCTAGCAAAAAATTCAAAGGCTTATATATATCCCCGACGCAGACATATTCTGGAACTACGGCTCCCTCTACAACACCATCTTCAAGCTTCTTTTCCTCGGCTTTCAATCCTACACCATCTACCTCATGCTCAACGACTACAAACCCACCCACGACCCCAACATCGACACTTTCAAAGTCCAATACCTCCTCGGTGGCAGCGCCGTTCTCGCTATCCTCTTCCCCTACAAATACCAAATTACAGAAGTGCGTCCCAATCCCCCCCCAGCTTCAAACACCCCGTCTCTACTCCTTCCTCCACAACAACCCCCCACTAACGCCCCTCCCCCTCCCCCCACCAGATCCTCTGGGCCTTCTCCATCTGGCTCGAATCCGTCGCCATCCTCCCCCAACTCTTCATGCTCCAACGCACCGGCGAAGCCGAAACCATAACAACGCACTACCTCTTCGCACTCGGTCTCTATCGCGCGCTTTACATTCCGAATTGGCTATATAGATATTTCGCGGAAGGTTACACGGATGAGATCGCGTGGGTGGCGGGGATTGTCCAGACGGTGCTGTATTCGGATTTTTTTTGGATTTATTATACGAAGTAAGCAATCCTTTTCTTTGGGTGAGGAGAGGGAAGTGGGGGGTTTTGAGGGATTTTGAGGGATGTGTGGGCTAACGAGTGCTTTTTTTTGTGCGGTACAGGGTCCTGCAGGGGCAGAAATTCAATTTGCCGGTATGAGTTCAGGGAAACGCCAGGGAGGATTTGGAAACGGATGAGTGGGCTGAGGGATCTAAAACGGGTCTTTTAAATGTAACGCATTTCCTGCGGGGCAACAAGGGTGGCATGTATTGATACGGCTAGAGACAAATGTTTCATGGGAATAAAAAGGAATTGTTCACTTGGTTTTCATTCATGCATGGATATCATATCCTCCTTAATCTGGTAATTTCATCCCCGCAAGAATCTTCTCTACTGGTGTCCTATCCACGGTAATTCAAACATCATAATTCATCATCATCCTCATCCTCAGTCTCCTCGTCCCCATTCCCAGCTTCTTGCTTCAAAACCGAGCTATCAGCTTCCCTCTCCCTCTCCCTCCCTGCACTACCATCCTGTTTCCCAAATGGTAACGCCCTACTCGGCGGCAAAGTATCAACCTGCATCTTCCCATCGTCATGCTTGCTAATCTCATGAATCCCATCCCATCCCTGCTCTTCCCCTCCAGCGCCTAGATCATCATCGTCATCGGCATCGTCTTCAGTGACGTCCTGGTCCGAAGGATCTGGTGTCGCAGCCTGTTCTTCTGCGTCGGCGACATCAGTGTCTTCGGCATTCGGCCCACCCCGCGTCGCTGATTGGTGATTTTCATTGAATCCAAGCTCATCTTCAGACTCGTCCTTGATATCTACTTTCCTCTTCCCTTTTCTCGATGCCTCAGGCGTGCGACTTTTAGTGATTTCTTTCGCTTTCCCTGTTGTCTTAGCGGCATTGGGATCGATTTTCGCACCAGCGAGCAAGCGCTGCTGTTCTCTGATTTTCAATTTCTTTTCGTTGAGTAGTAGTGCGAATCTCCCCAGGAGTTCTTCTTCGTGTGTTTTCTTTGCTTGGATGAGATCGTTAAGCTGTTGCTCTAATTTCTCGATCGTCTGTTTCTGCTCGACCAGATGCGAAGTAAGGGTTTGGATGGATGCTTCGAGGGTGTCGGAGCGCTGGACGGAGCGGGAACACCAGGCGAAGATGTCGATTTCTTGGGACTCGTCTTTGGTCAAGAGGAGGGAACCGAGGTTAAGGGTTATGCCGGAGATGTTGTGGCGGAGAGTGAGGGTTAGGGTGTCGGAGGTGGGGGAGAGGGAGGTTGAGGCTTCGAGTTTATCGAGGTGTTTTGCGTGGAGGGATGGGGAGGTGGTGTCATGTTGGCAGAGGAATGATTGGAGGGTTGTTTCCCAGTCCGTGGGGGTGAGGCTGTTGCGTTTTGAGCGGAGCTTGGAGATGCGGGAGGTTTTTACTGGACTAGGTGGTCAGTGGTCAGTTAGATCGGGCGGAGCGCTGCGGGCTTGTGAATACGTACTTGTGGCGACATAAGGGGCTGTGCCTTCTGTAGCTAGGAGCTTCAAGTCCAGTGGAGATGGACCATTGGAGGTTACGTTGATGAGGACGTAGGCCTCCTCTGAGCTATCGCTGATAGGGACTCGGAGAATATGCATTTGTTCAGGGGCCATGCTGAGTTGAGGGCCGAAATGGTAAAGGAGAATTTTGTTGCATACATAATTTTAGGCATGCATGGCTGCCTGCGTGGAGGTACGACGTACATGACGAAATTGTCGTTAGATGTCTCTCTTGAGCGATAATTGCTTACCTCGCCTCTCGCAGACGCGGTACGGGATGGGATTTGACGCGACTACACTAAAGTAGTGAAGCGAATAGGGGGGTTTCCTGTCACACCCTCCTTAGAGCAGCGTCCTCTTATATCTCCGCAACGACGACCGTTGCTGCAGCAGATGTGCCTATCAAGTTTCAGGATTCATCGGTCTACTTATCTCTGGTCAATTGGAACGCTTCTACAAATGCCGTGGTGGAAGTGATACTGCATACTGCACGTCGTGCGCATTGATCTGCGGCCGCTTTAACGCCTTAGCTTGGAGGCTCCCCGACACGGTCGCAAAGTCCAACCCCCCAATTAACGACCCAACTACCAATCGCCAACCACCCAGCTTAGAAGTTTTTTCTGCTTTCCAAAGCTGCCATTCACAACAGCTTCAGACTCCTCTCGTCTGCTGCTTTTGCTGCAGCTCCTACCCTTAGTACGGGCATCGGGGGTAGCTCCTTCTACGCGGCACAACACCACCAAGGTACAACAGTACATACCTTCAATCGACCTCGACGGACCAGCAACGCAATCTCTCAATTGGATCCATCATGTCATCGCGACACTAGGAGAGCACGATCGACTCTTTTCATTTCTCAATTATTTATTACATCTACCATCCGATGGCATAGACACAAACAACTCACCCTCTACTAACATATACACAGCACACACAGGATATCATGGAGCCATTAGAGTTAAAGCAACGCCAGCCTGCCAAAATGGAAATTGAATGCTGGGATGATGACGCAGACTTCGAAGGCGTTGATGACCTTCACCTACGCTACATATCCACCACGACTGTCGGCTCAGATCGCCGTGAATTAACGTCTTCGCGCATGTCGACCCGCTCCGACCGAGACTCAGCTGGCGGCGGTGATGAGGACTGGCAGGTCTTGCTACCAACAGATGATGACAAGTCAGCTGCCGATGCTATCAGTGCCGTAAAGACTGCTGGCATACCTATTCCAGCAAACGTACCTGCTTCGGCTTTGCTCGGTGGTACGATCAAGAGACTGGGGGGACGACGGATCAAGAAAGCGTTGATGGATGACTGGGCTGATGAGATCGAGATTCCAAAAGCTCGGGATGGCGGCCTTAAGCTCAAGAAGATGGACGATAAAGACGGCTCCGAGGCTTTAAGAATGTTCAGTGCTGAGTTTCCACCATCGCCAAAGACGTCAAACCCCCCACAATCGAGCATGACCTTCATGGAGAGAATGGCATCAGCCACCAAACCGAAAGCTGAACCGAAAGCTGGAATGTCTCCCTTGGACAAATATCGCGATGATGAGAACGATGATTTCTTCGGAGACGTTTCTACCATCAAAGTCCCTAAAAATCGGACATTAGAGAAGCCTATCCAGTTCAGACGCCCAGCAATGGCAATAAAAGATGTCGAGAAGTTCGAAGAAGACTTGGAAATCCCTGATGAGGGGAAGCCATTGAGGCTTTCCACTCGTAAGGATGCGCCGAGGACCCCACTACACGAGGATCTCGATATGGAATGGGCGGAAGGCAGTCTAGGCACCAGGTTTGGAGGTACGCGGAGAGATGCAAGATCAAACCCTAGCTCTTCGATATCCGCTTTCAGTCCAAGTGCCTCAAGTTGTCTGACAGGAGAGAGCGAAGACGAAGGTTTGGAAGGTCTAGTACTTCCAGATGGCCCTCTTAAATTCGGCGAGGCGCTCCAGAAACGTCTTGAGGACGTGTCCCCAGACCCGGTAAAGCAAGACGCCGAGCCGCCCAATGAGCCACCCAAAAAGGCACCTGCCAAAGAAGATGATTTCTCGGGCCTTGAGATTGGTGACGGCAAAGTATTCGACTCTGAGAAGCTCACACTGAACCCTAACGTCAAGCTCACGGCAACAAAGAAGAACAGTCCTGCGAAACGACCTGCGACTACGCTCACATTCACTAACAAGCTTGAGCCTAATGTTAGCAAGATCCCGCGGCCTCAGCCCCATCCTCAGGAACGAAATCGGTCGGTCTTGGAGCCTGTCTCCGAAAGTGGAGGTCCTGTACCACATTACCGCAGACCGGGATCCCGTGTAGGAGGTCACTCTGCACAATCATCATTATCAGCTATCCCCACTCCATCTACTCCATCTTCGCATACAATTGCGCCATCCACACCATCCCGTCGAGGTCTCAACACTAAATCATCCCGGGATATGTTAAGATCCGAGCAAACCACGACTGCGGCGCAATTTCTAAAAGCCAAGCGGTCGGCGCCCGTGATGAGGACTCAGCCTTCTCCAGGTCGTTCGCAGCCATCATATCAGAGAGCCCCCTCTCGTGGAGGTGATCTCGGCGGTCGTCAAGGTCTACCGTCTAGACCGAAGACGCCCACCGAGCGATCGGGCGCTGAATCCAGTCTTGCCAACTCACGCAAGGCACCTGTCCCCTTCTTACCAGCAGGCACTTCCTCTTCCCAATCTCACCACATCAGCACCAAATCTTCAAGACCAGCCATGCGTCCTCATTCATCAGACTCCAATGAGAGCGGCATGGTCAACCGCCCTGTATCTCGTCTATCTAATCCACACCATCGACCTGTTACACCAAATGGTCGCCGAGACCATGCTCCTGAGGCCTTGACCCGAGAAGCTGCTTCTAAGAGGACACTCACCAAGCCAACTCGACGGCGTAATTTTGGCACTGGTAATGAATTAGACGCCTTCGACGACTTGCCTACATCCGCTTCGACAGAGTCGAAATTCATCAAACAGCCTGTGGGCCGTGGCGCTCCCAAAGCCGTCCAGATGCGGAGCAAGCTAGGCTTGCAAGCTCACAATTTATCTACCGCATCAGTGAACGAGATCCCGCCACCAACGCCTACGCCTCTGAGTCCTCAGAAACACGATCAAACCCCTCGTTTCGCTCGCGATACCAATGCTTCTCGCCTAGCCCGCGAGCAACGTACAGGCTCTGTCGCAGCTACCCTTCATGCAAATCCGACTCTTCCTACTGTCCGCGAAACCAACGGTCCCCTCTCATCCATTAGCACCAATCGAAAAACTAATATTCAACAAGAGCGAGGCAAATTCTATGAAAAGTCTGCGTCCAAGCGTCGCAAAGGCCCACCCCAGAAACCCCAACTTATTAAGAACTTTGGCGCAAACGCAGATAGTCCCAAAACCGAAAAGGGTATGACATGGAATCCCACAACCTTCCGCTGGGAAGGCAATGAAAATGAACCATCTCCTTTCGACGTACACATCCCCCCACCAGTAGCACACACAAGTCCCAAATCTCCAACTGCAGGAAAAGCCGTACCTGCACTTATCTCCAATATCACAGCCACGAAGGGTGTTCAAATCGAAGGAGGCATGGTGTTCGACCCACATCGTATGTGCTGGCTGAAGATGGCGCCCCAAATTAGCCATCATCGGCGTGGACCGACTTCAAATCCCATGTCTCCCAGCAACATCGACGACGACGATGACCCCTTCGCCGGCTTCGACGATCTAGATGACGGCAAGAAGCCTGGAGGAAGCACGGATACCAACAGCCTCGCCACCACAACCGCTGCGAAGAGTACGTCTTTGGTAGAGGACGAGTGGCTGGTGGGCGAGGAGTTTGATGTAGGTCCCGAATTCATTAAGCGCCAGCGTGCTGAAGAGGAGAGATGGAGAGCCAAGGTGGAAGGCTGGGTTGGAGAAGGCGTTGCAAGAGATGGGGGTGTGGGGAGGGAGGGGTGGAAATGGTCTATTAGGGGCAAGATACCTGATTTGTTGTAATTCTCAAGAGCGTGATACTTTCTTTCTTCGATATGATGCGATAAGACGGGATATGAATGTGCGTGCATTGCATGGTGGACGAGCGTGCATGTCTTGTGTCTTACTTTGAAGCGAAATCAAAAGCGATGGCGTCTCTTGAAGAGTGAGCGAGGCGTCTACTGGCTTTAATGAAAGATGATTTAGGTGGATTCATAGGGATGGAGGGCGGTTTTTTACTCAGCTACCGTATCCTACATATGTATCTTTACATGGACAAAAGCAATGCTCGTTTCTTCATCCTTCAGGCTTTTATGAATCAGAATCCTGCTAGTAACGAGAAATGCAGCAATTTCTACACGAATGGTACTTTTACAACCTTAGTGTATAATTCTAGCAGTAATAGTAAGGTATGTACAATAAAATTATCTTATCAACACAACGCCAGCGCCCTGCTTATTCTCTTTCCCCTATGATGCAAGCCTAATCCTCGGCCCCACCAACATCTCACCCTCTCAGCTATTCCGTTGAAGATCCATCTACTTATAAGCCGAGAACTTCGCCTCCGGCGTACCGTAATCGACTTGTGAATTTGGCTCTCCAGGGGCCATGAAATTCTATCGTCACCCCATACGTCAGCAACAAATTCACATTTCGAGAAAATATATCAATAGAGAAGGAACGGAAGGAAGGGGGGGTTCATACAGTCAATGGATTCCCCGTAGCTTTACTCGCCGAACACCTCGCCATCGTAGGACTACTCCTACTAATCGCATCCGTAAAAAAGAAATTCTCAATCGCGGATTTAAGCGGCTGATTTCCCGGTTTCGCACCCTTATTCTGGTCTACGAGTTGGACTTTACTAAGTTGCGGCAGGCCTGTTCCTTCTACTACATCATATCGGCGCAGACTCGGAGCTATTTCCTCCATGCGGTCGCGGAGGAGTTCGACATCGTCGTAGGGGAGAGGGACGCCGAGGAATTCAGAGGCGGCGCGGAGGATTTTCCAGTCTTCGCGCGCGGCGCCGGGGAGGTTTGTTGCTGCGCGGGTCATTTGAACGCGGCCTTCGGTGTTGACGTAGGTGACTGGTTTTTCGGTGTAGGCGCCGCCAGGGAGGATGATGTCTGCGAGTTGGGCGCCGCGATCACCGTGGTGGCCTTGGTAGATGACGAAGGCGGATTTGGGGAGGGCGGATTCAGAGATCTCGTCGGCGCCGAGAAGCCAGACTATTTTGGGGGTGGTGGCGGAGACGGTGGGGGAGGGGGAAACGAAGCCGATATCGTAGGCGCCGGAACGGGATGCGGCGCGCTGGAGGACGTTGTAGCCTTGCCAGTCTGGTGTGAGGAAGTTGGAGGCGTTTTTGTCGACGAAGGCGCCGACGGTTTCGAATATGGATTTAGCGTCAGGGTGTTCGACACAGGAGGAGCCGACTACTATCATGGGACGTTTGGCAGATTGAAGCTTCTTGCCAAAGGGGCCGGAAAGGGCTTTTTTGAGGTCAGAGGGGGTGGTACCGAGGTGGTCGAGCTCGAAGGTGCTGGGGAACATTTCACCGACGAGGCCAATTTCGAGGTTGGAACGTAGCCATTGCTTGCGGATACGGGCGTTGAGGACGGCGGCTTCGTGGCGGGGGTTAGTGCCGACGAGAAGAATGGCGTCGGCTTCTTCGACGCCGTAGATTTTGCTGTTGAAGAGATAGGAGGAGCGGATATCGATGCCATGGGCTGGGGGCTTATCGCCGTTGGGTTGGTCAAGGCCGAGGTTGTCGGAGTTGAGTTTGTTGGCTAGGTCTTTCATGGCGACAAGAGTTTCTGTTTCCACGAGGTGGCCTGCAATGGCTTTGAACTCATTCTCTTTGGGGGCTAATCTTTGGTATGCATTTCCGATCTCTGTGAGAGCTTGCTCCCAGGTAGCGGGGAGAAACTTTTCATTACGCCGTATAAGCGGAGTCGTCAATCTTTGTGTTTTCAATCCATCACAGGCGAACCTAGTCTTGTCGTTGATCCACTCTTCATTGACATCATCGTTCAGTCTCGGGATGATCCTCATCACCTCCAATCCCTTGGAGTCGATCCTGATATTTGAGCCAAGACCGTCAAGTACATCGACTGATTCGAAATGTTGTAGCTCCCATGGTCGTGCTCGGAAAGCGTAGGGTTTTGAGGTAAGAGCACCAACAGGACATAGATCTATCACATTCCCAGACAATTCTGTATCCAGAGCCGTCTCAAGGTATGTCCCGATTTGCATGTCATTACCTCTGCCTGTCGAACCGAGCTCTGGTGCTCCAGCGACATCGTTTGCAAACCGTATACACCTTGTGCAATGTATACATCTATTCATCGAGGTTTTGATAAGAGGGCCCATGTTCTTGTCTTCAACCGCACGCTTGCCACCCATCTCATGGAACCTTCCCCGATCAGCTCCGTACCGCATCGACTGATCCTGTAAATCACACTCGCCACCCTGGTCACAGATGGGGCAGTCCAGGGGGTGGTTTGCCAATAAGAATTCCATGACACCTTCTCTGGCTTTGTGTGTAAGTGCGGAGTCCGTCTTGACCACCATACCAGGCTGCACAGGCCATGCACAGGAGGCAACAGGTTTCGGCGCTCTTTCAACCTCGACTAAGCACATGCGACAATTTCCCGCAATCATAAGCTTTTCGTGATAGCAATATCGAGGTATCGTGACGCCGGCCTTCTCGCATGCTTGAATGAGAGCAGATCCCGCTACACAACTCGTCAATTCCTGTTAAGATATTAGGTGGACGCCCGCTGTACCTTCTATAGATACTTGCTTGCCGTCAATTGTCAGTTGTACTTCTGCCGGCCTTGTTGATGTGGCGCTGAAACACCTCGCGCCAGCTTGCCATCTTGTCCGCTTCGCCAGCCGAGCTGCAGACCTCGATAGCTGCGGCCGTAGCATCGTAGACACCAGTAACAGCAACTAAGGAGGTAGAGTATCTCCTGTGCAATGGCAATGGCAAAGTTAGTGGAGAGTACCTTGGAGTGATGATCGCCTCTTCAACGGCTCCGCCAATCCTAGCGCCCGCTTATCATCAAGTTCGTGATTCGCCAGACAAGCGCCTCTTGCATGAGTCAGATGGTTGGGTCCGTCTCGGATTGTCTTGTGCCAAGCTTATAATTGATCATTCTGCCGCTGGGGCGGACGAAGGTCAGCCATCGAAGGGATACCTTAGTGCATGTCTATTTAGACTAAATTGTTAGTAATTGATCTGGTCTTTTACTCCAGGCGAACAGTATCGGTGGGTTAACGCGAGTCATCATATGAGTTGCCACAACACAAAGGAGTAACTATTGCACTCGGTATAGCATCGTGATTGCATGAGAGAGTATTTCGTGGATATTTTTAAAGTCTGGCACAACGCGATCTGAACATCACGTCCTTGCTCGAACATCCTTTACACACCTTTGGTTATAGTCTCAGGCTTCAACTTCTCCGCTGACAAATGTTGACCAAGAAGAACTACTCCCTTCGTCCTCCGCAAAGGTTACTTTCTTCTTGGTCTTAGTAGGAGCGACTTCGCGAAACAATCCCTCGAAGGTCCCATACGAAATCATTAGCTCGCTTTTTCTGATTGACTGAATAGATCCTCGACGATCTGTTGCTTGTGGTCTTGCAGAATGATCTATCTTTGAATGGGGTGTTTCAGCAGGTCTAGTCCTCACAGACTTGGTCGTGACTTGTACCAGAGACGATCGAACATCTTACGTACCCCCAACCACGCTTATTCCGGCTACTGGATTCATCATCATTGGCTCTTCACGAGGCTTTGGCAGCTCGGTGCCTGTAAGGGAACCGTACAGTGGATGGTTTGCCTTTGGCCTGTTGACTTGTACTGCCGAAGAAGGCCCTAAAGGTACAAAGTTAGTCTGGTAAGCGATGCGTGGAAATTTACCCTTCCAATACCAGTCTTCATAATATTTGTACTGTCCGCGTCCAGTTCGGTGTCTAATCGTTGTTCCACTTGGTACCGTAGCTCAGCCTCTCGCTCTTTTTTGTTTACCTTGTATATGAGGTACGAATAACAAGTTATCAAGAATGCACAGAAGAGCAGTAGGTCATTCTGCCTTTCTGTGCGCGATTCTGTGCTTGGTGAGTGCTTTCCAAAAGCGTTGAGAGCGAAGGAGCCCTCGTCTGGAAGGCCGACGGGAGCCATCTGCCTAACTCGGATATGATAACGTCTTAAGGCTCAGTCCACAGGTGATCGATTGTCTATCGTTGAGGTTACTTTCGCAAAGGAAAGAGCATTCTGCTAATATCTCTGCACAAATGCAAGCGCCCTAAAAGTTTCCACAATTTTGACTTTTAGGATGGAATTTTCGGACACGAAAATTTCGCAGCTTGGCAAAGGAGCAAATTCGAGCGAAAGAACAAGAATACAGGGCTGGCACTAACAGCCCAACAAAAAGATCAGGTCCCAACGATAGCAGTGGTCAGGTATGTATTATCACGCAAATTCAAGGGTAGAGACATTGAGAAAAGCACGTTTATTCCTACTCTAGGTGGGGTAACACGGTTATGTACAAGACCAATGAATCTCAATCCAATCTCGAAAAAGCAATACACATCTCCTCCGATGTTCATCTGAGGCACCGAAGCAATTATACGATGCCTTCGTGAGGCCAGACTGACAGCGGTACCTTATGTTGTCTGAACGAAAACCTAACGACGATGAACCCATCCTCCTTCCACGATGCAGCGTGCATCTGCCCACATCCGTAAGATCCTACAATCAATCTTTGCGACTCCCCCCATCTCTGACCCAGTCTCGGTAATCGGGCGCACCTGCGTTCCTGTCCCAAGTTGCAGCATCCTCTGGAGATACACCATAAGGTCCGATAGCAGAAAAGCCTTTCCACCAGACAGGACTCCTAGCGGATCTCCTCGAAGTGGAACGGGCAGGAAGTAGACTATCCCTCGGTTGATGTTGTTGCGGGTTTTGCTCCTGCAATTGGTGCTGGTGTTGGTGCTGGTGCTGATGCTGATGCTGGTGTTGGTGCTGATGCTGGCGTTGGTGCTGGCGTTGTTGCTGGCGTTGTTGCTGGCGTTGTTGCTGGCGTTGTTGCTGGCGTTGTTGCTGGCGTTCGTGCTGCTGCTGAGCTTCAGGGTCCGGGTACACTATCTTATTAGTACCACGCAGGATGTTATCGACGAACAGCATACCTTGGGTTGGTTCATTGAGCCACATGCGGTGGAAGATTTGTTCCCTTCTGTTGGCGTGTTGTTGGCGACGGCGAGTTGAGATCAAACCGACAATAACGGCGACTAGGCAGAAGACAAAAGAGAAGCCGATGATCAAACCTCCGAGCAGAGTCTCGTCACTTGAAGGCATGTTGAAAGACTGATAATTGTTTCCAGTAGAGTACAGCTTTGGAGGTGGGAGATGTGTAGAGGGAAGAGATGAAAGAGGGGGACTGGCACGTCGTCATATAGCACATGTGAGTCAGTGGCATGTGAAAAATTGAAATACAGGTTGGTTTGCGTGTGAAAACTTAGCGGGTATAGAGCACTTTTGCGCTGATTATCCAGAAATTTCCCATATGAAAATGTTTCTTGGCGCAAAAAGGGTCTTGCTATCAAATGCTCAGTACATGGCTCTGCGAGCGAGTTTGCGCTTTTCCGTCATCTAAACTACCAGTCTTCAACCTATGTTTCATAACCTTGTTCAGACACAAATCATCATTCCTTATTCGCCTCTGCGTCCTAGGAATCAAGAGTTGCGGTTGCCAAAACCGGGACGCCAAGGCCAGGCTTCAGCGTAGCACTTGAGACCCACGTCTGCGCGGCAGGACTTTGGCGGATCATGTGTGTCAAGAAGGTTGAGGTACCCTCCAAGGGTCCCTCATCTTCCGATTCGGTGTCTGGCGGGTGGTAGTCAACTCTCTTCGACGTTACCTGCTAGACTTGCCTCCTCGAGCACTGCACAGTCCTTCGTACAGCCTCGTCCCGCTGGTGATAGCACACCTACGAACGTGGCCCGAGTCCCATTGGGAAAAGGATGATCAGGTTATTGATTCAATTGCTTATGCTAGTAGTTAATTAGGACTCCCTGCTAGATGCACATGCTAAACCGCCCTTGCCATTTTCATGCCTCACACCGCTTCTTGCCTCATTGGTCTGCTCGAACCAGTGAGCTTGCCGCATCTTGCTGCGCTTCCGCGTTCAATGGCGCAATGGTTTCGCCTAAAAAAGAGCTAAGTCTTCCTCTCTCCCTCTTTCTACACTATCAGACAGGATCAAAAAGCCCGCTGACCACACCCGGCATGGTACGAAACTACCACCCAATATACCGATGAAGGAGCGGTGGGTCACTGAACATCGATACCAGGTCCCGGAATATTTCGACATTGTTGAAGTGCCGGGTTCCCGTTGCAGTAACTTTGATCCAGCGCTTTAGGTAGTGCGTTTTGGTCTCATTAGTCCACCCGTGGTGTCTGAGTATAACAATATCTCGCTTGCATCGGCATCAACGAGGTCGTAATCCTTTCTTGCCCCTAGGTTTCTGACTACAATGTCACAACTACGCCTTCTTAGCACGTGTTCGGGGATAAGCAATGTATATACATACACTCCTGTGTTCAATTCTGGTAGGGTTTCTGCTGGGTTCGGCCAGAGGGCTCTGACTTTGTACCTAGCTAGGGCCATTCATGCAGCAAACGCTCCGCAGCTGGAAGGCTCTTCAAGCTCTTGGAGCATATTGACTTTAAAAGGCTTACATCGGATGCAGTGACCGATGACTGTGTGGAGTGCAAGAAGGCAGTCAGAAGGGACATTTGAGTGGATTTTATCCGCTCGCGTGGAAATCAGAATCTCGTAGCTAATTTAAGCATTGGTAGATTAAGGTATTTAAAAATTTATAATGTTTTTAATTATAGCCTTATAATATAATAAGTATATTCTTCAGTATTGATGAATTAAGTCTATATGTAAAAGGGGCTATAGGGTCTATTGTTATCCCCCATTTTCTGAATCTCTCTATTAACAATTATTCAAAATAACTGTTCGCAAAGTGTTTGAGTGATGCCCATTGCGTTTATTGCTGCATGCCAGTCATCGTCCGGGCAGCCGACATCTCCCACAGACCTAATCCGCCCTTTGGCGTAACATAAAATACAGGTCCGAGACTATTGTCAGGTCATCAGACATGTATGTTTGCCATTTGTCGATGATCTGACAGCAATCTTGTACCTGGCATAATGAGCAGGTGTTGTGATTTCCGGTGGACTCATATCGCGGTATTGTAAAGTATTCCTCCACTTCGTCTTTGTTGGGAGTCTCATACTTTGGCGTATGCTCTAGTCTCTGATCTGATGTGTCTCTCAATAAGAACCCCGTAGTTCCGAACATGTACCCATGACTAGGGGTTGGCAATGGTATCAGCGGCGAAGAGGCCAATCCAACATAATATCCCATTTCATGGTCTGTTGACATCCTTAGACCATGTCTCGAACCTGACGATCTTCCTTGAGTCTACACGCTGGCTAGGAAATGCATGGGTCACGACGGGAGACTTCTGGCAGATCATATACGATCGTGCATGTGGTTTCGGTGGTGTTGACGCGGGCTTATAGTAGCGATTCATGGAATGCAAGAATGGCCTCTACTGAAACCCCAGAAGCCACTTCGAAGCCTTCATTCCTCATGCTTACGATTCCCAGTAGCAAAATTTCGTGTCTGAAAAGGTTTTCGGCTTGATAGCGCTTTCAATTCGCGGCGGCTTCGGGTCTTTCTCAAACACACTGGTCCTCTTAATCCTGTACCAAATGGTGTATATCAACGGCATCTTAGGCATTTTTCAAGTTTGTATTTCCGTTACCGATAGCATAAAATCAAATATTGCATAGATGCCCGTTTTCCACTGTCTATGGTCCTAATTATCCACAACCTTGTTCGCTTCAAACTTTTCCATAGTCAAGTCTTCTATTATAGCGGGTTGTTGTTGCCCCTCCATTGCCGTTCTCATGTGTCATGTAATGGCTCTTCTTGCCTTCTCTGCGGTAAACCCATCACCCTCGCTAATCGCGACGGGTTAGGCCTGCAGCTGACGTTCTTGTACGACGTTGGACATTTCTAGGCTTTCGCTTTCGAGTCACCTTGGACTTTTTAGACTTGGCGATCCTGCTGCTCCCACTTCCGTCGTCTGGGTCAGCCGCAGTGCTCTCACTGCTCTCACCACGCTTGAGCGCTTCCCGAATCTCTAAAAATTTGGAATCGGCAAACTTCTTAGTGGATATCTAGGGATGTTTCTCTAAGGGAATACTGATCACTAAGGCTCGCTGCTCCTCAGTGTCATCGTCAAGCTTGTTGCGGGAACTCATGGCATGGGTATTTACTGATATGAGTCTTTGAGAACGTGGTAGGTTGACGTATGAAAGCTCTTGGACAGAGCTGTTCTCGAAATGGTGAGACACGTCGGCAGGAAACATAGTAGAGGTTGGGGTATCTGATTACATACTTGGAAATGGTGACATAAGGTAGCCCAGAACCGTTTCGCATGGTCGATATAAATACCGGCTTGAGATAATATATCTGCATTGCAAGCTTGTTGGACATACTGGGCGGAGAAGCTTCCCTTCATTTTCATAAAGAGTACCAGGCGCGTTGTCGCGATCGAGTTTTCTAAAGCCAGATGCTCCTCGCTCGTATTGATTAATCCATTTCCGTAATGTTCCCAAGTCATGTCTTGTTAGGTGACTTGTACGGGTAGGTCGCAATCGTTTCTCACTAAGATTGCACACATCTCATAATTTACCAGATGCGCGTACATCTAAGGTGTTTGAGTCTGGAGCATAGTCCATTAGTCGTTTGGTTATTATTGAGCCCAGCTGCCAATTCCAATTTGTTGCACCTTTGCTACTGAATCGATCCAGATCTGGCGACGAGCACTAATGATCTTGAAACCATATCATGAGTCAGAGTCGAGTCAGCGATGGATTTGTGGCTGTGTCTTGCCGTGCGGACAATGAGGTATCTTGATAGCCCGAATTTTGCACGGGCTCCCATATGCGTGCGATTGTGATAGTGTGTTTGAAAATTTCTGGTGCTGTCGTGATAGTGCGCCTATTCCGGCAACAGAATACTTTTTCTGGCGTCTCGTACAGGAGTCCGCTTACTCTGGATCATTGGCGTCGTACCTTAACATTTACGACCGACTTTCGCCAACACTTAGAGCTTCCCCCGTGCACCAGAAATCGCAAAGAGTTATCGAGTACGGCATCATCTCCAAGATGATCTTTTCCACGAACGGTTGGAATTCCATAGCCATCCTAGACTAACATTTCTCCAGTCCAAGGTTCTTGGGCGGTTCGTGTGCCCGAGTTTGGAGGATTCGCAGGTTCTTGAACCGTGAGTGGCTTGGTTCAGTCCCGCGATATTCTCCAGCTTGTGACACGGCCTTTCAGGACTCGGATCTTGTAGCGGTAGCGCGGGGGAAGAGGGATCGCTTGAGGGAGTTGGTGTCAGAGTAGGGTCTTCTCGAAGGGAAATTTATTTTTGCTCCATGCCATGCTTTTGCCAATTCCTTACCCCAGCTCTACGAAGCTACGTTGCTTACAACGGCTTCCCCGATCTAAGCTTTAGTTCCTTTCCTTATGTTGTGCATTCTCTTCATACTGGTCTGTCCTGAAACTAACAACTTCTCGTATATAATTTCGTAGCGAGTCGACTCTTGGGCCTGCCGTGGCGTGGATTATTGTCATCGACCTCGTCCGCGTTATCTGATGAATCAACTATGGTGGGTACGCATTTCTCTTCCTTCTCGGGTGTCTTTAGCTTATATGAATTTACCATTCGGCGCTGTAAGTGGGACGAGCATCTTCTGCGTCCTCTATTTAGTACCTTCTTCGCTGCGAAAACCTGCTGTTGACTTTGATCTTTCTCCGCGTATCCCTATTCATGCCTAAAAACGTAATTGTGACCTTATCCGGCTACTTGCAGTTCCCCAAGTTGTCCCTCACTTCGACTAAGTACTGATACTTTTTGTACAATAATTCCTTCAGTGTCCATACGTACGGGGCCTTAGCCCACTTCGTTTTGATAGTGTACTTGTTGGAAGTCTTGTAAGGTTTTTTTTCTCGTTCTGGTCGATGTCATCTAGTATTTGCATTTTCTCTAGTGTTCACCCAACATAGAGCACGACAAGAGCAAGTCTTAAATCTAACAAAGCCGACAATAAGATGAAACGAACAGATCCTCATCCTCTTTGCGGCCGCAGTATCTACCCTCACAATACGTGGAGGAACTTCGGTATTGTAAAGATCATAGTCGGCTTTGATAAAGCCCAATTCGATGGACTTTGTTAATAGTTCTGGTGTATATCTCGCGCAAATCGAAAAGACCATTCTTTTCACGATATTAAGGGTAAATTTGACTTGATTCAACACTGGGTATCCGGTATCCTCCCAGATTAGGAATCAGGTTTGGTTTGAAGCTATGGCGTAAAGACTTGTAGAGCGATAAGAAGTATTATTGAAAGCCCGAAAAGTCTAGTAACGCCTTTCTCAAACTTTTGAATCCGTGTAGCATTGGGTAAAGAGAACAAAGAAGTTGGGCAAAGATAAGAGACTCTTTGCACCATGAAAGAAATGCCGAGCCCGAATTGGAGTGAGCATTGGCCCAGCTTGTAATTTCAATGGTGTTGGTCGTTTTTGCATCGTCTGGTAGTGATATCCACCATTCCTGATGACGTTGTGATCAAGGTCACTACGACTTTCGCTCGGGATTGCATATCCGTATAGCGGAGTCGGTCGAACCAAGTTCCTTTCGAGTAACGTCGAGCCGCCTGTCCTGAGCGCGAAGGCAGAAACGACAGCCAAGCGCCGCTCGCTGCGATTTGAAGCCTGCGTTCATCTGTCGTTAAAGCATATCACCTGTTATACATATCGGGAAGATACAAAGCTGTGTTGGCTGAGGTATGTCAAGTGCTAAGCGACGAAGCTCTGTTGGTAAGCAACAATTAGTGTGTTCAACACTTCTCAACGAATGACCCATCTGCATGGCTGCCTAAAAATGTGGCCACGTGTTCGATGGCCCAGTTGACGCACAACTTCTAGTCCCTTGATATCTTGAACGAGTATGTTACTGGGCCACCAGTGCAAAACCTTAACCTGGAAACACTCGTAGCACTGCGCCTATCGATGCTGGGATTCTGTATATGCAGGACTGAATGTCCTTAGGTCTTCTGTTACTTTGGTGGGGTCTTCATTCGTTGATAATTCTAAAGCCTTTGGAAATTGCAGTTGCTGCTTTGTATCATGGAGTTCCTGTTTCAATGGCTCCACAATTATACAATCGCTCATTATACTCTTCCTTGGCGATTTGAATATAAGATCTGACAAAGAGCACGCATTCAAGAAGATGGTGTCTTTCAGTAACGAGCTGATTGTGCTGAGCTCCTTGGAACAAAGGCTGATTTTGAATTACTAGTGCAGCGAGCCTGGAATCGGCCTTGGTGCTCTTTCCATTGCAAGCTTTGGCCCGCACGTTCACCTTCGTCGGTATCATGGTGGAACAGCATCAAGACAAACATGTTCATGTCACTCTTCTGCTCGTTATCTGTCATACCGCAAAGTGCGATAAAGCGAGAATTCGATCGAATAGCTGGAGGACAGTGTGAGAAGGACCCTCGACTAAGTCGACTTCCTCTTCTAGTCCGATTCTGATAAAGAATAATTCATGAATGCGATACACGGCATGTGAGCGCGCTACAAGACTAAGAATGGCTAGATCATGGCAGCCGAGAATCAACAGGCGTACCTGCGCCTTCGAGGGTGTCAGAGCTTGTGGTTCATTCAACACCACCGGAGATATCGTAATGCTCCTTCTCCTATGAGCTTCTGGACAAATTATCCAGCGACCCGTAGGCCTGCGAGTCCAACGTGTTCATGCTTGATAACCACAACCGCTCGCAGCACTGGGGACCAGAAAGTTTCCTTGGAGTATCCAATGCCGGTCTCTAGCTCGTAAAGCGCAATGTCAGTCTCCCCAAAGATCTTGGACACCAGGAGCCTCATACGAGCATGTTGGGGGATGAATCCCTTTGCCAATTTCACAGCATGCTCATTTGCAAGCGCGTCATATCCCGTTCTCTGATGAACGCTTGAGTGCATCCGAGTGTCTGTATTCTCTGCTTCTTGAACTTGTGACAAGTGTCTGTACACCTCATTGGGGCAGTAATTATCATTTATGTATGTTCTGTACGCTTTTTATTCTGATTTACAATTACATAGATCCACAGCTTGTTGGTGAAGGATAAGAAGCAATTCCATCTGATGAGTCTGTCGGATATGCAATCCAGCGAGTGTCCAGATTGCCAGTTGGACTTGCGGGTCGCGGTCTGGTCTTGGCTTCTCTATATTGAGTGGAAGCGGATGACTGTTTGTTTTCAACTGCTTAACTTTCCGACCAAAGAAATTCAATGACAACAGATATCATAGCATCTCGACGTTTCACTGAGCCAGCGGCCAATCCCACACCTGAACACCACTTCGTATTTTTCGAGTACTGTGACTCCGCCAAACTTGATATCGTTATGTTTGCTCCGGTTAAAGTAATTCCATGGATCTTCACATGTCAGGATTCTTCGCCGCCAAAATCTGATTTCGTCCGCTTCTCGAGACCCCTGACCAGGCCAAAAAAATTTACTTAGAAACACTTCGTGACTTCCGCCATCAACGACTAACAGGTGACTTTAGTAGCTGAGGGTTTCAGGCGTAGGTATGCCCCTTGGCTCGTCATTTCCCAGGTGCTTTCTCATATCCTCACTCTTCACTCCTCTGGAATTACCCAAAGCTAAAGTTCAAAATTAGGGTAGTTTGCGAAGTCGAAGAGCATGAATGACTGTCATAAGATGTGTGAGAGCAGGCCGTTACAGAGAAGAGGAGCAGACAGAAGAAATGTTAGTTTTAAGGCGAGTAGGAGAGCCTGCTATCAGCGAGAGCGACACTTTTCGCTATCATGGAACGTACAGCACCGCTGATGGTTGCGCAGGCCTTGTAGCTCTCGATTTATTTAGTTTCACAGGGTGGAATCGAATGAAGGTATATAAGGGCACGAAGGGACAATAATTAGCTTCACTCCTAGACTTGGTGTATGAATGGCGCTGGGTTTTCCAATCGCAGCCGGTGTGCATGTGAGTGTGACAGATACTGACTCACACCAAGAAGTGAAATTGACCGGACAGAGATAGTAGCTAGTTGAGGAATTGCGATTTAATGAGGTCCTTGTCATGCACGAGCTCATGTATATCGCTTTGACTTAGGGCATGGCATTGGTATTTGCTGTCTCAGATGTACGTTAGCAAAGGTTTCCATGTCCACCTCCGCTGGTATGTACAGGGATTCTCCATACCGGACATGGGTGTGGATGAGCTTCAATTTCCAAGTATCAATATCGAAGGTTGAAAAATAATACCACCCAGTGTCGAGCGTAATTTGTAGACCCAATTAGCAACTTTCCAGGCGTGATCGATCTCAGGAATATTAGAGAATGAAGGAGCATGGCCCTAGTGTTACGTGAACAAGCAGCGACAGATTCCACATGTCCAGCCCAGCTATAGATCACTACCTTCTTGATTATCCTGCGCCTTTCGGCCGTGCTCTGGAAGAAATTGACAGAGACAACATCACAGACCCACCCTCTCCCAGCCATCGCGAAGCAATGGAAATGGTGGTAGACAACCGACAATGACATTAACCGGCTGTCGTAATAATCCACAGCTGTGATGTGTATCGTCTTGGGTCCTCTGTAGTGCCGTAAACAAATGATAAAGTGGTACGTCCCTAGGGCCTTATCAGATGTAGTCTCGGGGTCAACGACGATAGAGCTTGGGCGGTTGGCGGTTGTTTTTGCACGGCTGGCTTTGTTGCAGTCTCGACTGTATAAGTAAGTCATCACAGTGAAAGCCACAAGATCGGTAAGGGTGTGGGGCTGGATGCTTATATCCTTTAGCCAACGATTCAGGTGGAAAGCATCGGTCTTCTTCCTAGGGTTATCGTGCTATCAGATTCATACTTGAACATTATTCGTATGGTGCAAGTAGGCAGCAGTAACAGCATGACCGTTCCTCATGCTTTCTGTACGCAGCGGACCACTCGTCCCACATCAAACCGTTACCGTGACCCGTTAGCTATTGTGTCTCAGGAAATCTCAGTGTGTTCCAATGAAGCCAAGCGAATTCGACTCCAGCCGTCTGTGGCCCGTAATTCATTGGACTCTCTCTTGTTCGTTTGATTGACGCCGTGCAGTTTCCATGCTAAAAGCCTCGAGATTATGGCATCCCCGTGCTGCTTCCGGGTGATGCTGTGGTCCTTTGCCATGACTCGCATGTATTTGGATTGGTCGAGTTGGTATCGCGAGACAAGTTGACTAGCTCAGTCCAGTTCCAGAGTTGTCTACGAGTACGTTGGTATTGACCGCATAGCCTCCATCATACTTTGATTGCTGCTCGGGGAAAAGTTTGTACAGCACAATATGCTGTTGGAATTTGGCAATAGGAAATGGTGATTCGCATAGTCTCTTCGCTATAATCACAATGATCGTTAACGGTATGCACCTAGAAGTATACCAAGGATTACTAATATGTGGATGAACTTACGAAACGCATGAGTTCTCCCTTTCGCAATTCTGTGTCGAGCGAGGCGTGCATATGAGCGCAATCGGGGGGGAACTGACGAAATTCGTCTGCTCCGGCCACGCTGGAATCTTGTGAGGAGATTGTGTAACCTTGTTAACGGAAGCCGGAGGTCAAAATAAACTGAATCTTCGACATTGGACCTCAGCAGGACCGAATCGATCAGAGCCTTTTCTCGAAACGCCAGTGTGGTGCGGGATTTGTGTATGTTTACCATCGCCAATAGAAGCGGTTGTCGCTACTGTTCGGTTCGATTGGGTTGTCAAAAGCCCAGTGTTGGTGAAGCTGAAATGTTGAAGACTTCCTTGAAGAAACCATCCATGGTGCCGTCTGTCACTGTGATACTAGTATTGGACAGCCAATCTGCGGCATGGTTCTCCTAGTCTCATTGCTCTTGGAAAATATCCATTATGAGCTTGAAACAACTTCGATAATTAAAATTTGTAATGTGTGAAAGTCGAGGGTTGGAGAAGCAATGAAATTTTGTTGCGCACCACTTGTGAAAAAGAGTACTATTTTGATGAATTTTCAAGCGTCTCACTTCCCTCAGTGTCTCTCAACCAATGTTTGAGCTACATCCACGCCCTTTTAGCAATCTGATTTCCACATACGTTTTCGCCCCAATCACCGAGTAGTCCGATCCAGATTTGAATATCTGATTGTTGAAGCGGAGCTTCTCCATGAATCCCTTACTTTCACCAGATCTGTTCATGTTCTCCACAAGCTCTTTCGAACTCTTCCCGAAATCCGTTTATCCATTGACTGGCGATGGAGGAGCTTTTCTCCAGGATTCATAGCAGGGAATTAGATAGACAAATTGCGGAATGAAAGAACAACAAAAGATAGATATGAAACTTGTACAACAGACCGTTGCAGCACCAAAACCTCTCCAAGAATTCAACTCCTCAAGTCTGGCATTAAAGCGTGTGTATTAGCAAAGATGAGGAAGCTGATGTGTTCTCGTTCGTCTAATACGAGGCTTACCATGCAAAACTTTGGAGAAGATCTCGAAATGTAAGTTAGAAAATAGCCAAGAGCAAAAGTGTAAAATTGTAGAATGAAATAAAAGCCAAAGCAAAAGTAAGAAGCAAAACCTAAAAATAACCATCTCCGAGACTCCAGCTCTACTAAGCGGGCTGTAAACCCGTCCAAAGTGCCCTCGCGGGCCCGCACCGCGTGCCTATTCTGCCTAGGCCCAACCATTTGGGCTAGGATATCTTTGGCCGTTGCTGCGGCCTCTCCGCTGAGCCATTTTGGCCCATCCCAGGGGGGGTTATACCCCAGGCAAGCTCGGGTCATTGACGATAAGAATGTTGTGCGGAAGCGTCCCTCCGCACAGAGGGAGTCAAAACATTGCTGCTCTGACCAAGTGGAGGGTTTGCCCGGGTGGAGCTGAAAAAATATAAATATATAAAATAAGATATCAACATAAACACTTACGAGTCGTAGGAGGTCGTGGGTAGGGATGGTGGAGAGGTCAGATTCCTCGACAAAACGATTTGCTGAAAACATTGTATGTTGCCTTTTGTTGGATTCTTGAACATCAATTACAGGCTCGTGCCATTGAGGATTTCAATTCTCGTCGAAGTCTTGGAAAACAGATGAATTTACTGGTTGCCTGGCTTCCTGACCCCCCCTTCTTCGGTCTTACGTGCTTTCCTCTCACACTTGGCGCGGTTGGCGGCAGTGCATTGCTCAGGCGTGAGTTGGCTGCGAGGCGTCCACTTTCCAGGCATGCTGTAGATGACTAAGCTCAACGGTGAGGCGCAGGGGTGCTGGCTCAATGGTGAGAGGCTGGGGAGGCGCGGTGAGAGCCTGCTGGGGAGCTGCGGAAGGGAGAACCTGCTAGGGTAAGGGGATGGGAAGAGTCTGCTAGGGAAGAGGAACCGGTAGAGTCTGTGACGTGTGAGGCTGGGAAAGGCGCGTTGTAAGATTGTTGATCGTTGATAATAGGTATTCGAAACGATCATTGCTGAGGGCGGTAAGAGTCCGGTCCAAGACCCGTTCTACGAACCCGATTGACTCCCCTAATTGGGAGGAGGAGGAGGAGCTTGATTGACCCATGAGGCGCTATCAGAACGGAGAACAGATCCTGATTTCCCCTTCTCCTTTCGTTATCGGGAACAGAAGCTATGCCACCCACTCAATGCAATCAGAACTCTGACTCAAGGCTTGAAGGCTCCACGGTCAACCATGCTTACCAGAGTTGGTGGGGCGTCCCGTGTGATAATAAGATACCAAGTTCCTCTAATCTAATTCGACCGTCATGAGGGTAGGTGGCGTCCTCCCACTTCCCCAGGACGGTGAGGCTCTCCAACCACCATTGCGCCTCGAGGGAGAGGCGTTGGTCCGACTTGGAGTCCGGCCACAAAGCCAAGCGAAAGAGACGCTGTAAAAGCCGTCAGTATGGCAGCCGCCCAATAAGATAGTTGCGAGAAGTGTGATTATGCACACTATAAGGGCTAGAAAGCCCCAGAGACCAGAGAACTCGGTGTACCAAGCGATCGTTGAATTTGGTAGAGAAAGTGGCGGTGGTAATAGTCTGATTATGGCTGTGAGAATCATACTATTGAAGAAGCTCGGAACAATTCATATTTGGCTCACCATTATGCTGAACGTGCTTTGCTCATTCAAGATCTAACTCTTCCGGAAGCATTACCCACGGACATCCTGTTCAAATCGTGTTGGAATTCAATTAGCTAATTCTCCTTCGAGAGCAGGACGACACTCTTTGCGCTAGTCGACATCACCGCGAAAGACTTTCTTGAGTAGAAACCGGAAGAGTGGTGGTGAGCTCGATGATGGTGGTGATAGTGCGGGTTTGTGTAGATTCTTTCGACCGGCAGGCTTTGAAACCCATAGGGCCACGAAGAATCCGGTCATCGCCAATGTCGGACAATGGTCCACCTATATGTCTTCCCATCCCGGAGTCATCAGAGCTCTAGGAAAGATCAGCATGATGATGATAATTGATTTAGCTTGGTGGGTACCGGAAACATCCTCTCCTGGATTATGAGCTAGTTCTCACTCGAATCACTAGAAGACATGATAGAGGACCATGATGGTATAGAATACCACTGTATGGAAGAGCGCTTGGAGACAAAGAGTGCTTGAAGATTTATAAGAAAACATCAGGCTTCATTGGCTTACTATTCGAAAAGACCAGTCCAGTCGGGCAGACCTAGTTTTAGCCTTACGTTACCACCGCTGACATAGATTATCTCGGGTACTACATCCAGTCCCATGATTTCGAAATAAAGTCGATGGATGTGTGATTGGAGCCTCCTCGGAGGTCCCCAGACAGAATTAGGTGACTTTGATTAGAAGACGATGGGTGGCAGACAGCGTGCAGCAGGCGCATGGCGTAGAGTTGCTTTTGAGTCCACGGCAGTTGGGTCCTTGAATTGTCTTGTGAGAAGCAGACGAGCGAATTCACGTCCGTTCTGGCGGCAGACTCTGCTTCTTTCCTCAACGATATCTTCAAACTAATCTATAGTCTTCCGGCAATTAGCCTTCATTCTATTCTGAAACCGAGCACATTCCTTGTCAAACAAGGCGGCCACCCCTGTGTCAATGGGAGTTCTCTCAAGTTAATTATCGTTGTGGTGAGAAACCGAGTGGGAGTCATCCGGGCAACAGACGCAGCAGCGAACGACTTGTGGCACATGCGGAGGGGTTATGTTACCCTAGCAGATGTGGAGGAGTCCCAGCTTTAGGTCTCAGTTTTGATCTGTGGACCTCTTGAATCTACTGTAAAGAGAGCGTGGGGCAATGCTGGAGCAGGAAAAAATTTCATAGGGGTGTATTCACCACGCCCAATTCTTGAAAGTTTGTGAAGGCACCTTATGCTTATCTCATTTTGAAAAAGCACGCATACGCACCTAAGAATAGAAATGAAGAGATAGTATCTCGTAAAAATCATAGATATTAATTGTAAATGTTAGTGCCAATGACTATGGCCAAAGAAGTCTGTTCACTGTTGCTGAAATAAGGCCATGCAGATGGTTGAGAGCTCGAGGAGTTAGCAGAAAACGTAGTGCAAAAACTTGCAGGAGAAAAGATTGATTATATATAGGGGTAACACAACTGGGTTCGCAACGCAACAAGAACATGAGTGACTCTCCCCGCGGGCGTTGTTAATTGAAGTAGAGGTCGGTCTGTCCTTCAATTCGAATTCACCAAACAAGTGTCGAGAAAAAAGCTTAAAGGAGGCTTCTTCGACTTCACAGAGACAACATCCTCGCACTGTCTTCCGTCAGAATGCTAACCGGAGTGCTTCACATATGTCGCGGATGAATGCCGTGTCCGACAAAGTTGGCAACGTTGGCCAATTTCTCGTGTCGGTCTGCTGAGTCCGTCATATCGCGAATAGCTCGGTGCAGGCACCGTCAGATTTTCCGGGCCCTGCGAAGTGTACGGTGGAAGGGATGAACTGGACTCGGAATTGCGCAATGGGTCCGAGGTCCATGAACTTGAATTTTGTGCAGTGGGAGCCGGTGCCGCCGGAAGAGATGTACTCAAGTTAGAAATGTTGGATGATCTCCGACCCTTCGCCGTGACTTGTGCCTCGAGGTCCTGTGATCCAGGCTGTGGGAGAGGGGGTACTATCATTCCCTGAATCAGCCTTCATATCAACGTCGGCTGAGGAGGTATCGTACCTGGATGGGACTGCGGCATAGTCCTTAATTCTGTGCTTTCTGGACTTTGTTGTTCGATCGGTTGTTGGCCCGAGGAGGACCTCTTATTTATATCCTTGCGTGCAATGATGAGACCAGAGAGAGCTCCAAAGCAGGGCCATCCTATAGTGTTTGCTTTTTCCCACACAGTCTTATCAGACCACTTGATTGAGAAATAGAAAGGTGCGTTGAATAGCATTGAAAGCAGAAAGCCACAGCATCCAAATAATAGAATGCAAAACAACGTGAAGCGTAGGTGGCAAGCCATGATAGACGACTTTTGGGATTATGATACAGGAGTTGGCGAATGTTAGGTAGAAGAATTGAATTGTTGATTCTTGCAAATGGAAGAGTCACCATATGAATAGATGAATCCAATTCACAAAGTTTGCTTGTTCACATGCTCGAGGCTGGTAATGTTCTTAATGTAGCCTTGTGAAAAGCGTACCCTTAGCGTCAATGCCTAAACCATGGTTGAACTGCCCCACAAGAAGGTGAAGAAGGCTGAGACTTATATGGACCTGAGTATTCGGATCACGGTGAATGGCGAAGTCTCTCTCAGAGGGAGATACACCCAGCTTCATCAACCTGATTCAATTTCGTGAATCCCCACTTAGACGCCGGAAGGCTTCTAGACAAGGAGACTGTAATTCGCTTCGGAAATCCATTTTTCTTCGAGAAAATTCGACGTACGCCAATGGCCTTGATTGAGAATTAAGGCTGAGCGCAACCAGTCGAGTAAGTTTCTGTGGCGCACTTGGCTCTGCCAGTGACTCAGGAAATTTTACCAAAGGTAGCTCAATGTCCCAACAAACCGCACAGCTCATAAAGAGAACACAAGATAGTCTCGGAATGGTCCCGTTCTCATGCCTTTTCGCTTGTCATTCACCACGTACCCGAAGGGCAGATTGAATGGTAAATTTCATCACTAGTTTAAAGGCACTACTTCCACGTCCTGGAAGATCTGTACCACGGTAGCGGACAGCTATGAGAAAATAAAGTGCTTGCTGAATAGTGTGAATTCATTCAGCCTAAGATTGACTGGCTGCATCATAGCTACGAGGCGGGGAGATAATAATCTGTTATGATAATGGGCAGTAGATGCTGGTCGCAGCCCATGCTAAAGGCCATCAGAGATACTTTGCTATTGAAACGAATTGCTTGGCATAGGCTCTACAGCTGCAGTTGCTGAGACCACCGTAGCCTTATCAGCTAATTCGTCCCTGAAACGCCTCAGCCCCTAGTTCTAAACTCCGTCGTATTTCCGACACACCTACTGTCCCATCACCAAAGAATCCAACCCCAAATGTCGCGCTCTACAGACCCCGACCACTTCTTTCAAACAACGTAATTTTCCCCGTCTATCCCTCTCAGATCCGATACTAACTTATGCCGCAGCCATTCCCTAACCGAAACCCGCCGCAAAACCCTCAAATCCAAGAACAAAAACGGCAACCCAATCCGTCTCCCCTCCAAAGTCCTCGCTCTGATCACCGATCCCCAAGATGCTGAAGCAGTATACGTGGCTGAAAGTGGAGGGACGGCGAGGAGGTTGGTGCTTGAAGTAGGTGAGGCTCCTGTTACGAAAACACCAACTATATCTACCATTTGACACAATACTGATACCACTTGATGCTATCTAGACAGGCGAAACCTCCCATCTCTACCGCGGCCCCACCAATCCCACCGCTCCCTTAACATCCCTCGCTCTCTCACCTAAAAACGATACCCTCTTCGCCGGCTCCTGGGACAAAAGCATCTGGTCCTGGGACCGTCAATCCTGTGCTCGAAAAAAACAATACAAAGGCCACACCGACTTTGTGAAATGCGTCGTCTGCCTCTCTTTAAAAGGGACAGAAATCCTCGTATCTGGTAGTGCGGACGGTAGTGTCATTATCTGGAACATCGAAAGCGGGGAACGATTGTTCGTCCTAAAGGCACCAGGAAGGGCGATCCTCGATCTCGCGGTAGATCCCGAGAGTTTGGACTACGATACAGAGAGCGAGGGAGATGAACAGGGAGAAATCATAATCTTCAGCGCCAGCAGTCTCGGCGAAATCCGCCGCTGGGCCATAAAGAAAGATCTATCAGGTGCTACAGAAATCGAAAGCGATAAACCGATTACCCAACACGAGACCTCAGTCTACAACCTATCCTTCGACACAGACGGCGACCTCTGGACCGCCTCCGCCGACAACACAATCCACTGCCTCTCCCGCCACCACTCGTTCACCCCCTCCCTCACCCTTTCGCACAGCGACTACGTACGCTCCATCGCTATCGACGAAGAAGGCGGTTATATTGTCAGCGCTGGGCGAGATGAGGGCGTGAAAGTGTGGGATAAAGGGAGTGGGGAGTTGAAGGGGGTGTTTGAGGGACATTATGAGGAGGTTATGAGCGTGGTGGTGGTGGGGGGGAGGAGGGCTGTTAGTGGGGGTATTGATGGGACGGTTAGGGTTTGGGGGTTAGATGTGGAGAGTTTGGAGAGGGCTGCGAAGGAGGCGGAGGATTTGGGGGATGGGGTGGAGGAGGGGGAGGGGGAAGGGGGGGAGGGAGAGGGAGAGGGGGAAGGGGGGGAGAACCCGTTTGGGATTGATGAGGATGAGATGAGGGAGTTGGAGGAGCTGATGGATGATGAGTAGATAAGTTTGATATGGACAATCAATTTGGTAATTACGTTCAGAACATAGACAAAGCACGGCCTTTCCACTCCGATGAGCATAATCGTTCAATTTAACAATCAGATTCAGTAATCATTTAATCTCAATTTCTTCCCCACAGATCGTTTCGCATTACCAATAGCCCTCTCACTAGGCCTATCTCTCTCCTCCTGACTGGCCTTAAGCGCAAGCTGCAGCATTCCCGCATCGAAGAAGCCATCTGCGGAAGGTTAGCCCGGGACTACTTCCCAATTTCCAATGGCTAGAAGGGAGAACTTACAACCGCCCAGCCCATCATCATCACTCTCCTCCTTCGTCTCGACTGACTCCTCCTCTCCCTTAATAACCCTTCCCTTACTCCTCTTAGCCCCTGTATCCGGCCTCTCTTCCACCTCTCTTGCGCGACTCGCCTTTGGACTCTTATTCTTCTGCTGCGTACTCCTCAACAACCTCCTGATCTCTAGAAAATATGCCTCCAACGCATCAATGTACCGTTTTGTCTGCCTATGCTTGCTACTCGCGCAGATCGAGACCGAGTCATCCTTGATGATGTAGCCTATTCCAAATCCGTCGCCAGAACTAGGACCGAAGCCGAATTGGCGGAGAGAAGGGTTGCCGCAGTTGGAGGTGGAAATGATGGTGTTATTTATCTTGTCCCAGCCAGCGTCGGAAAATAGGGCGGGCATCTGTTGGGATACTTGGTGTTTGGAGTTGGGGGAGGGGGAGACGGAGGTTTCTTCGTGATTGACGGAGGAGTTGCGTTTGGGGGAGCTGTATCCGCTGCCGGCGTCTACGGGGCTGGAGTAGCCATCGCTCATGCCGTTACTGCTTGCTGCTTCGGCGCCTTCTTCGTCAACGGCACGCTGCCAGACGCAGTAGAGAGCGTAGAGATGGCGATCTTGGCCTAATGCTTTGGCACATTCTTTGGTGCGTGCTGTGTGCCGCTGGCACGCTTTCCTAAGAGCATCGATCTTTTGGATTGCCGGATTCTCGGCCCAAAACGTACGGACGAAGTTGGCTGATTCCTCTGAGACCGTGCGAATAGCCTCGGTACGGCCATGGAGGAAGGCTTTGGTCATAGCTGGCTCGTAGGTATTCTCAAGCCTGCCGTAGAGACCGTAGTAAGCAGCCTGGAAGGCCATTTGTACGAAAGCATCTGGAGAGAAGCCGGTAGAGGTCATGAAGTTCTTCCCATAGCCACTGAACTCCAAAGTCTCGAACTCGTTCTGCTGGATGAGGTCTGCAAGCCTGGTTTCAGCAAATCTTAACGCCGTGCTGAGCTCCGGTAGCATATCCCATTCTAGCTTGTGAGGCGTGGTGCTGACGTCGCCAAAGCTTTCAGGATCTCTTTTTGATGGATCCGGACTGTTTGATGCCCACAAACTCGGCGCTTGACCATTGATGCTCTTAGCAAACCGTAGAATAGTATCAGTGTACACGTCACTGGCAAATCTCAGCACAGTATGACCGTCAACGCCCGTATGCTCAAAGTTGATGCCTGCGCTGCCATTCTTACAAACGATGATCTGCAGTTTGTCGTACCAGCGATTAGTACAGGTACCAACCTGGACGCCCTTTACGATCTCACTCGTGCCACAGAGCATGTTGCCACAAAGTTGAGCACTTGTCCCTGGTTCAACGTAGTCAAGGCACAGGACGAACAATGCTGAATCAACGATAGCGAGACATTCTGCATTGTTTGAATCTTCATCCCGTGTCAGGACGTCCCTCAGCCCTGACCAAATCTTCCGATTCTCGGTACTCAGAACACCCAATGCGCCTTTGGCTGCTTCATGAATTGGAATTTCGTCTGCATCATCCACGACCACTTGCAGATTGATGGCCATGTCTTTCTCTGACATGATTAGGTCTGCGTTGTCGTCAAGAACGTCAAACCAATAAAATTGTCCTTTGCAGAGCACGACTATATGCTTCGCCCCGCTGTCTTGCGCAATTTGACACCCATTTTCGGTGGGAACCCGAGCCGTGCCGAACATTCTTGAGTACTGATACATATCTAATGGCTGGCCTTTCAGGGTATCAGGCGGTAGCTCTTCCTTGCGGACGGCACGGACAAAGCAAAGAGCAGATATTACGAGTGACGCAGCTCGTGTGACCTGGTTGTTCCGAGCTGGAGTCGGGTCATCTTCAAGCAGAAAGAATGGGTTGAGATTGAGAACCACAGGGTTGTCAAAATTCAGGTACGAATCGTACCCTGGACCAACACATTAGTACCCATCCCCAGGGAAACTGTACTATTGATTTTAGGTAGGACTCACAGAATTGCTCAATGTAGCTTGTTTTTCCCGTTGCATATTTCTTGAGCCTTGATTGCAATTCCCCTCCATCTCCCTTGATAAAGTCTTCGACGGCAGCAGCAGTGTCCTGTTGCTCTCGCTGGGATTGGAGCGGTTTGAGGACATCTTGGTACTTCTTGAGCGTGCTCTCAAGCTCGGGTATGGGAAGCTTTGGAAGCTTGTCTTGGGCGGCAAATGTTATGCCAGGCTTTTCTTTCACGCCATGGTGGGCTAGAGGCTCCTTCTGCTCGGGAGAGAATGATTCTTGTGCATCCTTATTTGAAGGGCGTTCGGCATCTGATATTGGCGGTTGTGATTGAGCCAGAGACTCGTTCAGAGACTTGGGCATGGTGAAGATTCGTACTGTCATCGTGAACAACGGTTAGTCAAGTGAACGTTGGTGAAATCAAGGTGGGTATGGAGAGAAGCTTCAAGGCGCTTCGGTAGAAATAATGGCAGTCTTGAAGGTAGTATGAAGGCATTGGACTCAAGCTCGTGGTGGAGAATGAGCTGCGTGCATAGTAATGGTATGGGCAAGCACGGTATAGATGACTGAAGGTTGTAAGAGGTTTTAGGGTGGGAACAGTAGGTGTTATATATATCTCCGCAGTTCTCTGGCCTCGTGGACTAAAGGGAACGGCGACGTACCTCATGACATGTCTGCCTATCGGCTAGGTTGTGTGAAAACCACGCAGCATGTATGCACCCACTCCACCTCCAACATCTAGTGGATTGGACCCCGGAGGAGCGTAATCAGAGAACCTGGCGATATGCCGCACGTCGGACGAATGGCTATAGATCAAGGGGAATCGTTCGGGTATCGATGGGTTTTAGGACCGTTGGAAAGCGGGCGAGAGGATGAGCTCGAGAATGGTCCAATGATATATAGACAATTCGCCTTTCGGCAGGCTGGAAGCTCATGCACGTAGCCCTGGGACCGCATCGCGCTCGAAACTCACACCACTACGGGGGGTTACTCTAGTATAACGTCAGAGGAGACACCGTCACCTGCTGGACCCCACATTCTGGATCGCCAAGACCTTAGATCCCTTAGACTGTGGGGTACAGAAGGCAAAGTATCTTAAGGTAGGTAGTCCTCTTAACGAACACTCCCAGTCACTATCAAATTCTACGCTATGAGATGGCAGCAGGTAAAGCGAGAAATTGGCAGGTACAAGCTTGGAGGAGCATGGTAATGACGCTGGCTCTTTGCAATCACTGTTTCTAGATTACATGGGGTTGCCATGTAACAGTCATACCTGGCCTGGAAACTGACATAGAAAGCTTAGATACTACATGAACTTCAATGGACTGGATGCGGCTGTCGATTATCAGCTGAACAATGTAGGTAGGCTTCATCAGTAGAGCTTGCACTCCTAATTTACTAGGCACTGCAATGAGATTTATTGGAGATGCCCAGGCTGCTCTGACGTAGCATTATCATCCATTCTTCTTGATTAGATCCTTAGTTATTGAGGTCCGTAGCCTGTTCGCTGACAGTGCCTGACATCGCTGGAGACATCGCTGGAGGCTTCTGACAACGCTACGAAAGGTGGAGGATTTGCGGAGGCGGGTCCCTTACAAACAGAACGCGCTTAGCGTCAGCCTTACGGAGCCTCCCAAGCTTCGACGGCTTTAGTATCGACATCTTTTTATATTCACACCCTACCTAAATTCACTGAATAGCATTAAGCCCTTACCCTGTACTTGACAAGCTTGCCTGAAATCCGTATTCTCCTGTCGGTGAACCTCCATCCTAACACTCATCCCAAAATCCGCTCCATCTTCAGTCTCACGCAAATCCGACCGCCCAAAATTCGCGTGCCCAATCCATAATTCTTTCGCTAGACTCACAATTGAACCATGTCCAGCATCCAGAGCTCCCAGCCACAACCTCACGCCGAGTCAAAGACCGCTAAAAAGAAGAAGTCCAAAGCAGAAGCTCCGGCTCAGACACCAGCAATCGTTCCAGACCCCGGTAATGCGGGCGGTCAAACGGCTAGCGACGGAGCTACGAATGGACCCGATGGCAATTATGAGAGCCCGTATCTTAAAGAGCTTCACAAGTATGGCGTCTTCATAGCGAACGTCATCAATGAAGCGTGGCTGACTCGACATCTCATCTAGGAACGTCCGGAACATTAGAAAGAAGCTGGTACGCATTCCTCTTACGGATGTCGATATGACAATACTAATTATCTGATCTAGAACGCTACACAAAAGGTCGACTCCATTATCGCCGAGAACCCGGGCGTGTCACTGGACGAACTCCTTGCCAGCCGCAAGATCAATCAGGACCAGAAAGCCCAAGCCCAGAAGAAGCCTTCGTTACAAGCCTCCCTTGCCCAATTCGAAGAACAAATATCCCAGTATAAGCAATTTGATGAAGACTACCAGAAGCGGCTGGTAGCGGAGAAGACAGCTCTCGAATCCGCACACAAGGATGAATTGCAAAAAGTTAAAGATGCTGCCAGTGTTGAGATCGAAGCAAAGTGCAAGAAAGAAGCCAAGGATAACCTGCTAGTTCTTAGTAAATTCTTGAGAGCCGCAGCGGCCAAGCGCCAAGGCGGTAATGAATCGTCTGCGGAGAATCTTGCTTTCGAGGGTGCCTTGTTGTTGGTATATGGAGGTGAAGCCGGTGCAGTAGTTGCTATGGAGAACTTAGTCTCCGGAAGCGAGGAGATAGTACCAACGATCGAGGGTGTCCCCTCTGATTTCACTTGTAAGTTATGCTCTGCAGTACTATGCATGTAGTTATGACTTTCCAAGAGCTTACGATTGACAATGTGGACAGATAAGCAAGTCCGTGACCTCGCCTTTGAGTACGCTCCTTATGCTGCTGAAGAAGCTTGGGCCGAGGAAGTCGCCCAATCCGAGCCTAACCCTCCTGCTGCAGAAGATACATCTTCAACACCAGTGGGGACTGATCCTACCGTTGCCCATGCCGGCCTCACGGAGATTGAGAATCCTGTAGAGCCTGTCGCGAACGGTGTTTCCAGTCATGTGGACACTCCAACGGTGCCCGATGCATCTAACATCGATGCTGGAGCAGCTAACGCCGCAGGAGGAACCAATTGGGATGCGAAACCTTCTGGCGAGGCCGACTGGATGGAGGTTGCACAGCGTGACCCAGCGGAGACAGACACTGGCAATCAAGGTACACCAGCCGCGATGTCAAATACTCAAAGCTGGGCCGAAGATGTGCCTTCCGTGCCACCTCCTAGCTATACCCAGACAACTGCTAATGACGGTGATGGCTTTCACGAAGTGTCGCGCCACCGCGATGGACGCGGACGTGGTGGAGCTCAAGGGGAGTATCGTGGAGGCAACCGTGGCAGTCGTGGGTTCAGAGGTGATCGTGGCGAAGGTGGAGGCCGTGGTCGTGGAGGTCATCGAGGCGATCGCGGCGGAGACAACGAGCGTCGCGGACGTGGACGAGGCGGTGGGTTCCGGGGGCGCGGGCGTGGTGAGCCAGCCCAATAGGTCAGCAATGGCAACCCCGCACTGTTCGTATCAGAAGTTATCTTGCGCATCTGAACGCCGAGCGTGCGCGACGATCTTTTCATGATCACAAAAAGCCTTTCAAAGAGCAGGAAGAAGGAGCAAAACGTTGCGTTTCAGCGATAATGGCTGTCTATGCTTAGACATTGCCTACCACATTGAGCGAGCATAGCGGAAGGAGCATTGCGTCTAAATAGGTCTAGTCCAAAAGCCTTCTCCTCCATCTGTCATTTTCTATGGTACGATAAGACTACGTGCTACTGCAAGCAGAGAAGACAAGCCTCACCTCCACGTGTGTTCTCCTGTTCCGGAAAAGTCGCCGATGGTGGGTTGTGCGGCTGTAAGCCGGTGCTAGGGCTGACTGATCAAACATGATTACTGCAATGCGCCGTTGAGGACGGATTCACTTCCATACACAAACGATGCGTTGATCATTGTTCTCAGTGTACGTTTCGCTTCACTCTCAGGAAGTTCTCATTGAGTCTTCCAAGTAGTGGTGTTCACTATGAGACCGAAATGTTTCGGTTGACGAATCTGCTCAATAGCTTTGCGGGAAACTCATATCTTCTACAATTGTCTCCCTCATCTCAGTGGAAGACGATGAATGGCATGTGTTACTGTAGTATATGAGAAGTCTGGTCAGAAAACGCCATATTCCCTTATGGAGGTAAACAAATGGCGGACCTACAAGCCTAACAACGTGGAAAGCTGCATCCCTTTAAATAGCTAAACACCGCTTGATGACTGCATCCAAGCCTGAGGCCAATGATGATGTTTACACTTTAATCAGGGGTAAATTCTTCGATCTGATTAGATTCCTTAGGAGGCTCTGTTGTTTGTGGACCGGTTTGTGTGGGGTTCATGCGCAATACTTGCAGATTAACCGATGCACTATCCCGCTTAGGTTTAGCCAAGCTTGGCAAAAAGCCCAGATCTCAATCAACCTCAGGTCGTCACCACTTCATCTATCTCCATTCTTATCCACCGTACGGCTTGTGAATAGAATAGCGGATAACGGGCCACCAGCTCTTTCTTTTCTAATTCCTAAGTGGTCATTTATTTGAGGATTTGTTTAACAGGGTGGCAACGTCCTTTCGTGTCGGCTCTGCGGCCTGCGACATTCGACTCGACAATCACAACATAAGGTTGTGGTGGAGAATTGATGTACACTCGTTTACCCCCCTCTCGACCTTGAAATTCGAGAGCGCAAGTCTGCCGCGATGGCGGCTGCAGTCATGTCCCCGCCAAGCGAGGTGGGCGAGGTGAAGGTGGAGGTCGAACAACACGATGAGAAGCCGGCTCTCACTCCGCCCACCAGCGAAAAGACCGATAAAAAGGATGATGACTCAGGGTCAGAGCTATCAGAACTAGAACCCGAAGAGCGAGAGCCTTCTGTGGCACCAAAAAGTGAGCCGATAGAAGAGGAGGAGATCTTTCCCAACCACTACTATGAGGGTGGCAAGGTGCCTGTCTTCAAACCTGTAAGTATTGCGATGAGCTCCAGCTGGGTTGTTCGCGTGGACTAGCTAGGTATGGTGTGATTAACTTTCGTGTAGACTGTGGACCAATTTCGCAGCTTTCCGCAATTCATAAAGAAGATTGATAAATATGGGATGAAGTCCGGAATCGTCAAGATCATACCCCCAAAAGAATGGTACGTGATCACGTTCCAAGGCCTCACAGGGGTATAATTTGCCACCAGCTAACACTATTAGGCGAGACGCCCTCCCCGCACTTGACGAACAAGTCAAAACGATCAAAGTCAAGAATCCAATTACACAAGAATTCCATGGCACCCATGGTACCTACACACAAGCAAACATAGAGAAGCAGCGGTCCTACAATCTGCCCCAATGGAAGGAATTGAGCGAGGAGAGCAGTCACCAGCCTCCGGCCAAGCGTGGAGAGCGCCGACGCAATCAAGAGAAGAGCACAAGGGCCCCCTCTACGAGAACAAGAAATACCACAGGGACAAGTGCGGGCTCTAAGAAGAAGGCTGGTCGACCCAGAGTCCGTGCAATACCGACTACAGTCCTCAATCATGAGGAGGGTACCGAAGAAGGCACAGGTGAAAGCAGGGCCCAGACACCCCTCACTCCAATCTCGCCACCCCCGGAGCCGACGAAGGTAAAGAAGGAGCCATCGAGCGTGGACGAAGCGCCAAAGCCCAAGGGACGTCAACCAAAGTCTGACCAATCGAAGTCCGTCTCTTCAAGACGACAGCACAATAGACGAGATCAGATTGACGTTATCGATGAAGAAGCTTTCAAGGGCTTCGACTATCGCGCCTACAATCAGGATGAGTGGACTACAGAGCGTGTTCAGGAATTGGAGACCGCATACTGGAAGAGTTTGAACTTCAGTAATCCAATGTACGGCGCTGACATGCCAGGCTCCCTGTTCGATGACTCCACGAAGGAATGGAACGTAGCCAAGCTTGAAAATCTGCTTGATGTCCTTGGTCAGAAAGTGCCAGGGGTCAACACTGCCTACCTATACCTCGGAATGTGGAAGGCTTCTTTTGCTTGGCACTTGGAGGATGTCGATCTATACAGTATCAACTATATTCATTTTGGAGCTCCGAAGCAGTGGTACAGCATTTCACAGGAAGATGCGAGGCGCTTTGAGGCTGCTATGCGAAGTAAGTAACATCATGTCAGAAGTACCCAAAGATACTGACAAATCATCGAACAGCTATCTGGCCTAACGACGCTAAAAATTGTGATCAATTCCTGCGACATAAGACGTACCTCATCTCGCCCTCTGTACTCCAATCCCAGTTTAATATCCGTGTCAACCGTTTGGTCCACCACGAAGGTGAATTCGTCATCACCTTCCCTTATGGTTATCACTCTGGCTATAATCTAGGCTATAACTGTGCCGAGTCTGTCAATTTTGCCACTGAATCTTGGCTAGACTACGGAAAAGTTGCCAGGAAATGCAATTGTGAGGCTGACAGCGTGTGGGTTGATGTTCGAGAAATTGAGCGTAAGCTACGAGGCGAGCCAACGCCTGAGTATTATGAGGAAACCGACGACGATGAAGATGAAGAAGATGATGACGAACCTACGAATCTGCCCACGCCTCCTGGAAGCGACAAAGGTAAACCGAAGCGGAGCCACAAGCGGAAGAGGGATACCACCGACAAGGAGAACAAGCCTAAGATCAAGAAATTGCGGATTAGGATTAAAGCACCTGCACATGAGCCTTGCATCCTGTGTCCCAATGATAGCAAGCACGAAGAGCTTCTACCTACAGACAATGGAAAAGAAGCCCATTGGCGTTGTGCGAAATACACGCCAGAGACCTATATTTCTGAGGAGAATGGCTCCAAGATCGTCTGTAATATTGCTGGAATTCCGAAGGATCGATTGGAGCTGAAGTGCAATTATTGTCGCAACAAGAAGGGTTCCGTCTTTCAATGCTCTCAGAAGAAGTGCACTCGTGCTTATCATGCAACTTGTGCGGCTCAAGCGGGTGTCTTGGTCGATATTGGTCCAGTGCCGTACTTCGATGACGATGGCACAGAATACATTGACGAAGATATTGATTTCAGATGCCGTATTCACCGCGGCAGGAGGGGCAAGCATGTGGATGCTGCTGCTCTCGAAGAGGTCCCACTTATCAGGAAGACCGCGTCGAAACTTACAGTGGGAGAAGTTGTTCAAATGCAGTACCTTTTCGGTGACATCTTTGCTGGTTTTGTGCTAGAGAATCGTAAGACTGATCAAACACTCCTGATTGAAGTTCTACCGAAAGGGTAAGTCACTCTGTCGTGGCGTTCAATGACCAATCTCTAACTTCACCACAGTGAGAAGCTCGAGGTCGACTACAAATGGCTCGTTGTATTTGACCCGCTCAACTCTCAACGTCCCATGATTTCCGAAAACGCTAAACCTTGGCCTGCGGAGCTGGCTCGAAAGAACCGCACTTCTGGGAAAGACCCAACTATTAGTGAAGGACCCAAGCCAAATGAACTCTTCTGTGATTCCACCTCTTTCCGTTGGGAAGAGTTTGAAACACGCAAAGAGTTTCGAAACCCTGAGCAAGTCAAAGTCGACATCTCTAAGCCTAAAAAGCTATGGTTCTATCTTGGCAGGGATTCTACGGAGGCAAGAGCACATTTCACCAGTGACTTGGCCGTGCCAAAGAATGATCCTAGTGGCAATTTCTTGGAGACGATACGAATTGCAACTGTTGCAGCTACTGCAGCTTCAGTTCAGCGAAAATCCTTCCCAGCAACCCATCCCCTCAACCAAAATGCCATAAATGCGGTACGCGCAAATTACCCTCCACAACAGCCCAAGGCTCAGACTCCTTGCTATACCAGCTCTTCACCAACGAAAGAGCGGCCATATCATGGCAAATACGCGATCGCTGAACGAGATCAAATTTATACCAACTCCCAAGCTTATCAACGTCGATTCCAGCACGAAGCCTCGACGAATCCTTATCAAGCCCAATATCAATATCCGGCAAACGCTTATCCAAATTATCGAGCTCCTCAAGCACCAATGGGATCCACGGTGCCAACAGCTTCTATGATATCTGGGAGGCCTAGCTCGCAACAGACTTATACAGGCGCACCTGATTACACGATGAGAACCCACAACATAGGCTCCTTCCCTAATACGTCTACCTACGCCCCTCCAAGGCCGCCTCCATATGAGCCGCCGAGGCCAGCCTATAATTATCAGTCACAGACCGTTCCGACTCCGACACAGCCGGCACCATACTCTCGGCCTCAAGCTCCTGTTGCCAATATGACCGGCTCGGCTCCTAAAGCGAGCAGTCCTACTAGCCAGACTTGCTTCAGTAGACCCTCGTCAGCGCAACGGCGCCCATCGGGATCAAGTGTTGTCACAACACCAGTAGCGGAGACTAAGCAGGTTTCTCACCTCGCTGTCTCAAAAGAGTACACTTATCTTCATGACGCCGAAATGGCGCGTCCGAAGGTCTACCAGTCCCCCTATGCACCCGAAGGAGGGTTTACGGCTGCCTACCTGCCGCTTCCGGCAGTTGCCCCTAAGATGAGATCAAGAGCTCTCAGCACGAGTGAAGAATTCTTGATGAAGCGCACACCCAGCCAGCAGGAGCGAGTCAACAAGAGCCTCAGCGAAGACCGAGCCAGGGCTCAGGAAGAAGCGCAGGCACTTGTACAGCAAC
The DNA here is from genome assembly GCA_000482085.2 of Cladonia metacorallifera KoLRI002260. Taxonomy (NCBI): domain Eukaryota; kingdom Fungi; phylum Ascomycota; class Lecanoromycetes; order Lecanorales; family Cladoniaceae; genus Cladonia; species Cladonia metacorallifera. The sequence continues at coordinate 390,499 of KI911121.1, forward strand.
AAGCCCAGCAAAAAGCTGAAGGCCGCGATCCTCACGGTCACAATCACAGCCGTAGCAACAGCCTTAATCAGCAATTCCATCATCCACAGCCACAGCATCTTCCAATGTCAGCTATCCAGCAACCCCAACCTCCTTACCGCCTGCAATCACCTCCACACTACCATAACCCTCATGCCAGCGCCAATTCCTACCAACAGTACAATCACTACTCACCCACCTATGCCACCAATGCCCTCCACCACCACCAAGGCGGACCAGCGTACCAATATCAACAAATCCAAAACTACCAACAACCACATCTTCACCCACCCTATCGCAAAAACACCCCACCCCAACAACAGTCCTACTACCGCCCCACAGCAACCCAAGTAACTCCAGGCGAAATCCAATACCAGTCCCCACATGATTTCCAAATGCAGGTGCAGCGGGAAGCCCAGCACTCGTCCCATGGGCATAGCTTTGAACATTTCTTGAAGGGCGTCCATAGTGCTGCTGGTGTGCATACTGCGCAAGCTGATGGTGGTACCGGTGGCAGTAGCTGGGGTGGGAATTACGGGGCTAGCGGCGGTGGTGGCGCTGAAGGTGGTGATAGCAATGGTCAAGGCAGCCCACTTAAATACGAGATGAATGGTGGCGGAGGTGAAATGCTGCCGCAGATGCGGGAAGGCAGTAGATTCTAAATTATGGGATTGTTTGCTGGATCGTGGCGATACTTTGCTATGAATATATCCACAGGACGAGCTCTATGACTGAGTAACGATACAGTGGTGGATGATGAGCATGAGTGTATGGGCATAACTTCGCTTCCGTGTACATACATATATTCTTGACGTATTGCATCTTCCTCTCCATTATCATCATTATCATCATCATCATGGACGTTTTCTGAGGCGTATGTTGCTTTGGCTCGTGCTTTTAGGGCCGGTCTGTGTAAAGAGGGGGTGGTATGATTCTGGGGGGTGGGTGATATGATTGTGGTGATGAGGATGGGATGAAGGATATATACTGGCTAGGATTGCATGTATGAGTGGCGTTTGTTTGATGATGGCGAGGGCTGGGTTTGAAGGGGAGAGGCATTGATTTGTATTTGTAGTTTTAGTGTTGCTCGCGATAGATATACAAACACAATTGAAAGTGATGAGTGTATGCATGGATGGCAGGATCCGCCAATGGAATGCAACATGTACAGTACTTGAATGTTAGTTCCTTCGAGGCTTTCTGGAATGCATTTCATGGGGAATATATTGTTTGTGAGGTAATTGTGGTTTGTAGGGGTAGGTTTGATATGCTGGAATTTGCGTCGTCGTTATTACATCTGTTGCAAGGCATTTGAATTGCAACTTTGTACATCAATACTCTTATGTGATCAAATTCATAATTCGTGTCGTCACAACCACTTCTTCGCTCATAAGACTGAACCTATCCAGATCATGAACACCGTTCCTCTTAGCTCACACCCTCGCCTCAATCCCCTCTCCCTCTCCCCTCTCTCCTCCCACCCCTTTCACAGCCCTCAACCCTCCACCCCAAATCTCAAAATCCACCCCCTTCTCGCCCTCACCCGTAGGCGGTGCCCACGCTGAAAAAGCAATCCTCATCCACCGTCTCCATCTTCTTGAAGTCCACTCCGCAGTGTCATCTCCCTCACGCGCATTACCCACCGCATTACCATAGTCGCTCTCCTTGACCAAGGCAACACGACAGGCTATCTGGTTCGCCCATACAAGGCCTAGACTCGGCGTCTTCAGGTTTTGATTTATACTCGCTTGTTGTGAGTCATGATGAGGAGGATGATCACCCCATCCCGTAAAGAACCGCTGCTGATGGTCTAAACTCAACACGGTTGGTGCGGGCATAGCGTTGGTATTTCCTTGCGTCCCACTGGGCAGCGACGGTGAGGAGCTCAGAAGGTTACTTTGCCATCCCGTTCCTCCACCAGGCCCTCTTGAACCCGGCCCCACAGCTTGTAGTTCGAACCTATCACCGACTTGATTCGCAACCACCACCGCGCAATCGTGTTCTCTCGCCAGATTTCTCAGCAGAGCACCCAATTTTGCGAGCTGAGTTGAGCGTGTGGCTAGCGCGGCTGGCGTATTCGCCATAACCCCTGCACGGTAATTCGCCGTTACGGAATCAATAACTACAAGCCCGATGTTGTGGCGGGAGAGGGCAAGGGGGAGTTGATATGTCAGGATGTGGTCTTGAGATTCGAGGTCGGGCGTTTGAAGGGTCAGAATATTGGATAATGAGGGTGAAGCACGTGTGGTTTGGTTGGGGGTTGTTGGGTCGGTGGTGGGGGAGAGGAGGGGGTGCGTGCGCAGGAGTTGGTTCAGGCGCAGGGTGGGGAGTGGCGATTCAGTGGATATGTAGAGGGTCGGGCGCGAGAGGCCGTGGGGTGGAGGAAGTTGGGTTGATAGGAGGAGGCTGAGGAGTAGTTGGGTCTTTCCTGCGCCGCTAATTGGGAAAGGTAAGAATCAGTAGAGGTATGGGGTGATTGGGGGGAAGAACGGGGACGGGAGCGTACCTTTCACCTGTTATTTCGGTGATGTAACCTGTAGGGATGCCGCCGCCCAGAGCCGCGTCGAGAGTGGGGTCGAGGGTGGTGATTATGTTCCATCGGGTTATTATTTCTTTTCCTGTTTTTTTCAATATGCCAAAATCTGCCTGACCCTCTCCCACATTTTCGAACTTGGACGCATTCTCATTCTTCAGCCCTAATTGGCCTTGGAGAATCGCGAGCGCATGATAGGCAAGCCTCCTCACATCGAGCAAGGGCAGTTGGGCCCGCTTCGCTATCTCCAAGGCATCAAGTGTTAGGAGATCTGTGGTGGTGATTAGATGTTTCTCTAGGGATGGTATCAGATGCGTGTATAGCTTTACGGGGAAGTCTGGAATCGTGTGATGGAGGTCTGTCATGAGGGGAGATGCATGCTTGGGGGTTTTGGGAACTTGATAGTGGCCGCGCTTGCATCGGAATCTAATCGCACGCGCGTAGATATGTCTAACCGCAAGCGGCGTCAACATCAACATTCAAAGTAAACAAACCAGTTGGTGTCGGTTAGCGGACCATTGTAAGCATCTCAGAAACCCCGGGACGAGCGTCATATCTAGGAGAAGCATCGGATGCCTCCTTGACTTGATCATGGCGCCCAAGAAGCTCTACCCCCGCTCAACCATCCGGCGCATTGTCAAAGCCCATTCGAACAAGAGCATCAGTAAGAACATTGACACCCTAGTACGCCATCTCTGGTCCAGATTCTATCCCCATACTCCAATAACCCGTGATTCCGGTGTTCTCATAGGTTTTTCTCGACTACACCCTATTCATCCAAGAGTGAGACTTCTGTCAATCTATATAGTCTCTAATCAGCTCAACTGACACTGTACTCACGCAAAAGCTTAATGCGAGAAGCATCAGTGCATGTCAAGAAGACGAAGCAGCGAGGTATCACGGCTGATAGTGTTAGGAAAGTGACTGAGGTGGGTCGGAATCTGGAACCATGGTGGGGGAATGGAGCTGATGTGTGGAATAGAAGAGTCTCATGAAGTTCAAGTGCTAAAGGCTGTATCGATAATGACGTTGGTGTTTTGGTAGGGATACTGGGAATCGGAAAGCCGGCGCAAGATGGATGGATGGATGATAAGTCATAGAGGACGAGAGGCGGTTGGCACGAAGTATGTCTTGGGGTCAAGAAGGGCCAACTCAGATCATAGGATACTTTATGCTGGCGTGTCAGTACCGACTTAAGGGACACGACCCTATGTTTGCCCACATATGCTTTGATTGATCGTACCATGATCAATAACGAACGCAATTAGATGAAAATAATGTCCACTATAACTGGGTATGCTCCTGTTGTGTTGAACGTACAAGAATCCGTGAAGATTGATTCAATGGTATTGTAGCAATTTTGGATGCAATAAGCCAATCTTAGTTGGTGAGCTCCACTTGCGAATGTCGTTGCCTATTCTTCCGAGGCTGCTCAACTCTAGGGGGCAGTCCCGCACTCAGCAGGGCTCGGACAAGGCGTACCAAGTTTCAACGCTATGACAATATCTTGTCGATGACAGACATACCATTAGTCGAATTTTAAGTTGCGTAAGAAGATGCAATTCTGCACGAAGAGATCGCATCTTTTAGATCCGTTCGTCTTTGAGCAAAGGTTTGTGTGCTCTATTATAGTACATCAGCTGAGTCCACTGATATCTACACGGAAGTCCATTCATAACATAAAGACTTAAGCAGGTGAATCTGCTAGAATGTAGCGACCGTTGGTAAGGAACATCACATCATTGGTTCGAAAACCTAGCTAGCTCCAGCTACGGTGCCGTCAAGCTTCGTCTGGGATCACCTAGCAGAGGAGAAAATGGGTTATATGAAGAAATAAGGCTTCGCCATCTTCTCCTACAATAAACCGTGTCCGATGAGTATAATTGGAGAAAAAGAACAATTTTGAAACTGTCTTTGAAGATATAGATAGGCGCTTATGGCGCTTAGATGGATTAGTCGCAGCTTGGCATCATGTATCGAGATGTCTCGCAAAGTTTAGAGGTCAAAGCCATAGTGCATATTCTGTAGCCAGTTTTCATCCCATCATCGAGCAAGAAAGTGGTTTGGTAACTCTCTTGCCATCTTGATTGTCTGTAGATAAGTTCTATCTTTTGGCTGTCGATGTTGCTCGTACAACAAACACAATTCTTTGGCGTTGTTAGCTTGTTGTTCAACCTTGCACACAGCCTGCAGAATTGCGTTGAGTGTGTTCTTCTTACTGGAGAAGCTCACTGATATCAAAGGATGGTTAACACGCATTGATAGGTCAGCGCCGGGGTCTAACCCAAGGCTGAGACGTAGAGAGGCGCTTTCCGAGATGAGAACAAAGAAAAGGGATGTCCATGTGTATGAGGCAGAGATGTTTGAATGAATTAGATGATGTTGATTCATTCATTGTGCTACAGGTGGAGGTGGAGGAGGCTAGCTAGGAATGAGAGCGGGACCGCAATGTGGAGGGGATGATTTGCTGGGATGGCAGGGTGCTTGTCCGCGCTGGAATTATTGAGCATTGTATTTATGAATATTGATATCGTTAGAATCTATATTCTAATGCATGCTGACTACCAGGATATTTCGGTATATAGCGCCGTAGCTTTTACCCCAGAAAACCAAACATGCATACGCACCAGCGTCCCATCTAATTTGGTATTATCCTACATTCAGTCATTATCTTTTAAGCGGTGATACTAAGCCCGTTACTCAGGTTGTTATTGCCTAAGTCTATCGGCTTCCACGTCTCCTCCTGCTTTGTGCCGGGAGGTAGCCATGGTGTCTCGGTGTGGCTCCTTGTCCTTGGTCTACCTGGTCTGGAGCTATCATTGTCATCTCTTTTGCTCTCTCCAATGACGTGGCCGTTTGTACCCGTGAACACGTTGCCTCGAGTAGACCCGAAGCTCGTTTCTAGGGGTGATTCATGGATGGTGTCCTTTGATGTGAAAGGGAGCAGTGGACGTTCAGTCCTCAATCCTTCTAATTTAGCTCTGCGATCTGCTTTTGCCGAATCGCTAGTCCGATCGTAGAGGTATAGCCCAAGGAAGGTGAGTGCGATGCCGACCGCTTGGAGAGTAGTGGTGCGGTTGCCGAACCAGACTATCGCAATCACAATGACAAAAACACGTTTGATGAGGGAGGCCACGGAGTAGGTGACTGGCGAGACGATGGAGAGGAGGACGAAGGCAAGCATGTTTTGAGCGAAATGGAAGATCCCATTGAAAAAGAATTCGAGCGGGAGGAATAGGGAGGACGACGGAGTGGGGGAAGGCGCTTCATGTGTTGTAAGTGACAATGGAGCAGCGTAGAGTGGAAGGGCGTCGGTCCAGAGCCAGATTGGAAAGGTAAGGACAAAGGCGAGGCCGGAGCAGTAGCATAGGAGATTCAACTTGTCAAGTTTGCGTTGCGTCGCAGCCGTGGCTGGCCCGTCAGCCTCCGCTTGATTGGCCTGGTTGAAGAGATGTTTAGAGAAAATATTCTGGGTCACAAAGATGAGTGCGGCCACGAAGGCGCAGATTATGCCGAAGAAGTTGCCAGATAATTCGACACTGCAAGCTAGGACAACACCGAGTGTAAGAGGTACGAGGGACAAGTAGGTTGCGGTAGGATATCGAATATCGTAGATAAAGCGATAGGCCAGAACAGTGAAGAGCGGTGAGAGACCTTTGATCGTGTGGACAAGAGACACTGGAATCTTTTCAGTGGCTGTCGAGGAGAGTATATGCCCGCCAATCTGGAAGAGGGCGAGAGGAAGGGTGGTAGAGATAACTTCGCGAGTAGGGTATCGAATGCCGTTCCGTAAAGCTGGGACAGCGGTCTTCAGACGAGGAAATATACGCGCCAGCCACGCCAGAAACAGGCACCAGCCCGAGACGAAGGCGAATTGTATGATAGTGAGCGTGATTGGTTTAGGAAAGGCATTAAGAATGGATTTGGAAGAAGTGTTGGTCAAGGCGGAGCTCAAGTACCAGACAAGGCATAGAATCTGAAGCGGTGCTTAGCCGTGGGGTATGTGATGATGATGGATGTACATACGACAATTTTCATGGATACGGGCGCCTTCAATGCCTCTGCAACCTCCCGTGCATTCTCACTAACACTAGCCTTCCTTGACCTGATGGTCTTGAATGCATCGCTGAGACTCCTCTGCCGTCCATGCTGCCGCGGCGGCGTGACATTGGTATGACCGTTCCCCCATACCAGATGGTGGTCTTTTCGGGCCTGCCACCTCTCACTATGTAGAATGCCATTGGATTTTGCAGGACTCGGAGTCCTCGAAGAAGTGGTAGCACCTTCGTCGCTTGCGTCAATGGCGGTAAGATAGTCTCCAGACGGAGAATGATCAAGGTCTGGGAATTTTTCCTTTCCAGTGGAAGAAGTCGACCAGCGGCGCTCTGCGCTTGCAGGTTGCATGGTCGCGGTGGAGCTCATGTGCCTGTGCGGCGAGGACCTGGCCTGTGACCTTATGTCCTATGTTTCTTGTGGTACATTTCAAGATATTACGGATACAATCAGTAAGCCGATATGAAGAAGATGGGAATTTCCGGACATTCGTAGAGGCATCATGGATCAATTCCTTCTTTGGAGGCTTCTCAAGATAAGAGCTGTAGAACAGTAGAGACAGGGGACTTTTAGCTGCAGGTGCCCGCGCTCTGTTCGACAGATGCGGAAATTTGATCGGCGGAAACGAGTGTAAAGCATAAGCTATGTATTGTTACAGAGAAAGGCAATCCATAGCGAAGCACGGCGCCTTCGAAGAATATAGAAGTATGTAAATGTCAATTGGAGATGTTCGCTTTCTCGGAGCGTCGTAATGAGCATACCAAAGTATGAGGCCAAATAATCCTTCGATCGGTGATTGGTGCCGCTTCGGAAAGATTACGAAAACAACCGATTACGTAAGACACCCTAGCGTCAGATACGAATTCATGAACAGCCTCTCTCTCTCTCCCCCCATCCATCCATGATTCAGCAGGATGGTCATCAAGAAACATGATGAGAAGAGTCCTTTGCTCACTTTCTCTGATACGTGGGGTATACTGGGGCCTTTTCAGATCGGAACCAGAGGTAATGTCTTTTATGCTGGGAAGGGATTAGTCTAATGGAAAGGCAGAGGCTACGTGGGGAGCAGATCCATTAGAACGTTTGGGCGGTTTTCGCGCTCTTGAGCCTGACACTAGAGCAAAGTTCAAAAGTTCTCTTGCTCCCAATGGTCTGGTAGTGTGGTCATCCCGCCCTTTCGACACCTTATCGATGACCCCGACCGCGGTGGAGGGATTGTTGACCGTTGACTTCCCAGGAGTGGACTGGCCATTCTTACAATCGGTATATGGATGGGCAGCTCTTCAATATCAAGCGTGGACGCGTGGATATCTAAACATCGCAACGGATTCGCCCCAATCCGTCCTCTTGTTTACTGACCACGTGCATGAATTCTTCGTAGATGATGCGCACTATTTTGGGGGAGACTTCTATGCGTACCGCAGAGCTCCTCTCGTACTGCACCTGAAGCCGGGCATCCATAAATTGGACATCAGACTTGTTCGCGATGTTCGGGCAATGGGTGGTATTGGCGAACCGAAGGTAGATGTGAAATTGAAAGTCGAAATCGCAAACGGCGGATTAGCTATAGTAGAGCAAAAGCTTCTTATTTCTGACATGGTCAACGAGAAAATTGCAAGTCCCTTTGCCTCTGTACCAGTTCGCAACGAAGGGCTTGGTTGGGTAAGCATCACGAAAATTGAATCGCTGACTGTATGTTCTGGCGCCATTGTGACTGTGGGTTTCCACTGATTCTGCTGAGGCGACATTTAGTGCTGCCATGATCGAAAAGGCTCCATTAGCGCTCGCCCCGGGTCAGTCGAGACCACTCGCCTTTCATGTATCTTCTCAAGGCCCGCCAGTGCATTCCATCTCCTTAAAAATCACATATGCTGCACGTACTTGTCATGAAAGCTTGCTGAGCACCATGTTATTCTGCAATCTACGGGTACGCAGTATCCACTCACCCCATAAATTCACCTTCCTCCATCCCAGTGGAACTGTGTCATACGCAATCCTTAGACCACCAAGCAATGCGGTTGATGAAATACCACAAACCCGGTTACCGATTCTTCTCAGTCTCCATGGAGCCGGACTAGAAGCGGACAGTGATCAGGTGAGACATATGCTCGATCCGGTGCCTGACCTTCATGCGTGGATTCTATTCCCAACCGGGGTTACTCCTTGGAGTTCTGATGATTGGCGTAATTATTTTGTTTTGAGAATTGGTGATCTTACAAGCTGATTGTGCTTTAGACACCTGGGGTTTTGCCGATGTGGAAGCAGCCGCGGCAGCAATTCCAGATTGGATCGAATCCGTTGGTTGGAAAGGGTCTTCGGTGAATGTCGACAGGTGGTTAATCAGCGGACATTCCAATGGTGGTACGTATCATATTAGGCAAGGTAGAAAAGGAGCTGAAAGTTGGTAGGCCAAGGCACATGGTATGCTCTTACTCATCGACCCGACAGAATCATAGGGGCTGTCCCTGTCTCGGGCTATTCGTCGATTCAGGGTCGGTAGTTGACCCATTCAGTAGTGACTAATAGACTTGCTGATCACAATATCACCCAGGCTATGTACCATACCAGATGTGGAGCGAGGCTGATCCAAGGGTGACTTGCTTGGTGCAAAATGCTTTACGAAGTTATCGACATGAGCTACTACTCAACAACTTCAGCGACATTCCAATATTGCAACAACATGGTGGCGTGGACGACAACGTTCCGGCCTTTCATTCTCGCCGTATGAGCCAATTGATCTCTGAATCGAACAATGACGCTCGCCACGAGTACATCGAGCTCAAAGACAGGAACCACTGGTTCGACGGCGTCATGAGCACCCAGCCTCTTAGAGAATTTTATCGGGGTATACTAGGTGGCGATCCTGACCTACCACAGCTACCCCGGAGCTTTAGCATCGTGATCGCAAACCCAGCTGATATGGGTTCACGAGGTGGTCTTGTTGTAGACCAACTGAGTGACCAAGATCAACTTGGCACGATTGAGGTAGCTCCAAGTTTCACAACTGAAGCATGGGTCCTGAAAACTTCCAACATTCTTCGCTTCCACTTTTCTACTATATGCGGCTCGAATCTGCCCACCTACGATATCATTATTGACAAGACTCCCATAAAACTACCACCAGGCCATGAAGGGCGCGTGTATTGGCTCGTCCATTCCGAAGATGGGTCTTGGCATGTAAGTGAGGACTCTTGGCATTCAGTGTTACGTGAAGTGACAGTTCCAGGTGACTGATGACCGCGACTGGATGCGGGAGCTGCGTTGTGGCAACCAGCTTGGCCCGCTTGATTCGATCCTACGTACATCCGGACGGTTCATAATACGGACATGGTCAGTCGAAACATTTGACATGGCCCTACAAGTGTCTCGCAACCTTTTCCAATACTTCGCTGCAGACTCCGAGATCATCCACCCAAGTGCTGATGTGGATCGACAGAGAGGCAATGTAATTAGCCTGGCATTAGGCCTAGAGAATTTAAGCCATCCTTCACAGGTCCAGTCCATCAGTATTACCAAGGATCGTGGACTAGTCTTGCGAAAAAGCAACGGTCAGACGAGAGCCTATGAACCGCAAGACGGTCTCGGAGCTATATACCTGAGACCTTTAGCCGGTGGGAGGCTTGAACTTGTGATCTGGGGCCATGATGGCTGGGGCCTTAGGCTCGCTAGTCGTCTCGTGCCTATGTTGACGGGTGTAGGCCAGCCCGAGTTCATTGTCGTTAGTACCGCATGTGCTTGGAAAGGAGCAGCAGGTGTGCTTGCCATGGGCTCATTCGACAATTCCTGGAATGTGTCAGAGAGTTCCTTTATCAGCTAAGATGTGTTGTAGAACAAGTGCTTGGTAGGTGAAAGGCTAGGCTTCACACCATAAAGTTGGTCCCAGTGTTGTCTCCCACGTGAGGGATTTGAACATTGAGAGTGCGCTGGCCTGACAAATTTCATTCCCCTCACTGAAGGCGAAGTGCAATTACAAATACTGCAGTGAGGAGTGATATGGGATGTGAATGACGTCCGTTGTTCTGCATTAGCGCGGAAATTTCGTGTTGACATTGGTTCCTGTTATTATTACACCACCCGCAAAAACTTCTACCTCAACTCAACTCTCACTCCCAACAGCCTGCACCTTCCCCTTTCCCTTCAACTAGGAACATATAGTTGAGATGTTGTCGATGTGAACGGTCATCAAACGCTCCTTCCAGCTGCACTAGTGTACCATTTAAAGAGCAACTCTCGAATTTAGAGCATCTTGTTCACCTGTTTCACCACATTTCACGCTTCCATCTCCTTGTACATCTGAACCATCACCTTCCTTGCTTCAGGGCTTTGGACAGTCAGAACGTCTTCGATCACCCCTTGTAATAATACAGAGTGTCTGAACATTTGTGATCTCCAACCATCCAATAGCACATACTTACAGCTCACGAGCATAACTTACTCTCAGCCAACGATCCGTCACCACTCATTTCCATCCTCTTAAGATGGCAGCACAACAATCCGATGGCTCCCCAGCGGCACGCAGCCGCCCTTCAACGCAGTTTTCAATCCGCGATGAGGCAGATAGCAAGCAAGAGACTACCATGCGTCAAGCCAGCAATGTGAGTCTGCCAGCTCAATACCTCATGCCTCGTGCTAATTTGTCATACAGACTTCGAAGCCTGGTATTGCAAAACACAGTAACACATCTCACGAAGGTCCAGCACCTCTGGCTACATCTAAGCTCGGCAACTTGCAGCCCGTGTCAGGGTCAGCAAATGGACCTAAGGTTTGTCACTTACGACTTATCTGTATTATTAGCCTGTTGCTGACGACAATAGAAGCCTAAATTCGACAAACCCTCCTCGACCGCACAGGGTGAAATGCAACCAGGATCCATGGAGTCGCTGCTGGCGAAGCTTTCTGAACAACAAGCATTGATTGCAAAACAGAAGTCAGCAATCGTCCCCGCAACAGACACTGCAAACCAAGCAAGAGAAGAGTCTTCCAACAGCCCTTCTCTTCTAACACCAGCAACTGGTTCCTTTAGCCACTCAAGCCCAGACACCGATGGTGATGGAACTGTCCGCCTAGATAAGGCTGAGATGGCTCGTCTCAAGAAAGAACTTGACGCTGCTAAGGATCAGATTGCACGTCAGAGACAGGAGCTTGAACAGAGTCGTGTCATCAAGCATACCATTGATCAAGCCATGGAATCGCCCTCTGCTAAAGGGAATCCGAGAGTCAATCCATTCATGGGTATTAACCGCCCGCCTAACACATTACAAGGCCAAACACTCGGTGATGACACTCGTTCTGAAGGCTCGGAGGCGGTATTCCCAATCAACACTGGCTCCAATATTTGGGCTAATACTTCCAGACCAGCCTTCAGAGCTGGGACGCAGCCAGAGCCGACGTGGAACCAGTCTGGTCCTCGTCCATGGAGTCAGGGAGGGGGTGGCAATGTATTGCCTCCCCTGATGATGCCACAGCAGCAGTCCATCTCGCAACGCAATTTCTCCGTGCCAGTCTCACCAGTGGGAGCTGGTCGACATGGGATGAACGACTTCAAACAGATCAATAAAGGCCGCGGCTTTGGTCATCCAAACGCCCCACAGAACAGCCGCAATGCTTCAATGTTCCAGCCTGGCAATATGTGGGATACATACACAGGTGCTCCTAACTCTGTTGATGGTATGAATATCAATACTATGAGCCCCAATTCAGCGTACCCTCCCATTGGTATGTTCCCCTCCTCTTACCAGCCGCAACCTATAGGCACACCCTTGTCGCCTACAGCAGCAGAATTTAGAGCTGGCCAGGTTTCTAGCAACCCGTGGAACGCTGCAGTAAGTCGTCACCAAAATCTAATCGCATGAAGTCCAGCATTGACTAATGTTGATTTAGCCTCCGGCATCTCCAGGACAAACCTATGTGTCGCCAATGGAACCATTGAACTACCGTCGCCTGCTTGACCGAAGCGTCACATGCAACTGGAAATACATCATTGACAAGATCGTTTGCAATAACGACCAGCAAGCCTCCATCTTCTTGCAACAAAAGCTCAAAGTCGGCACGGTCGAGCAGAAGTATGAGATCATCGAAGCTATTGTTGCCCAAGCCTACCCTCTGATGGTCAATCGCTTTGGCAACTTCCTCGTGCAGCGTTGCTTCGAGCATGGAACACCAGAGCAAGTGATTGCCATTGCCAATGCCATCCGTGGTAATACCTTGAGCCTCAGCATGGACGCATTTGGCTGCCATGTCGTCCAGAAAGCCTTCGACGCCGTGCCCGAAGACTACAAAGCTATCATGGTCCATGAGCTGCTGCGTCGTATCCCGGAGACGGTAATTCATCGCTATGCATGCCATGTCTGGCAAAAGCTATTCGAGCTACGCTGGAGTGACTCGCCTCCCCAGATCATGAAGTATGTCAATGAAGCCCTTTGTGGCATGTGGCATGAAGTTGCGCTCGGAGAGACGGGTAGTCTGGTTGTACAGAACATCTTTGAGAACTGCTTGGAAGAAGACAAGGTTCGTCCGGCAACCCTTATTGTAACCCTCAGGAGCATCGACCTTGAGTTTTGTCTGTTGCAGTGCAATACTGACCCATGTTTTCCACCAGCGTCCTTGTATTAATGAAGTCCTAAATAGTATTGACATAGTTGCTCACGGTCAATTCGGCAATTGGTGCATTCAGCATATCTGCGAACATGGAGCACCTGCTGACCGAAGCCGTGCTATTGATCATGTCCTCCGATATGCTACAGAATACAGCATGGACCAATTTGCGTCCAAAGTTGTGGAGAAGTGTCTTAAGATCGGAGGCACCGAGTTCCTTGAACGCTACCTCGAGCGTGTGTGCGAGGGTCAGCCTGACCGTCCTCGTATTCCATTAATCGACAGTAAGTGGCTTTATTTTGCAACCCTCGTTCCGCAACCCTCAAACTTATTGACACTATTCCTAGTCGCAAGCGATCAATATGGAAATTATCTGATCCAATATATCCTCACGCATGCCAATCCAACCCATCGTGACGTCGTGGCTTCTCATATTCGGTAAATATGGACCTTATCTCCCGACATGAATTTGGCTGATGTTCCATAGCAAGCACATGGTGTCCTTGCGCGGCTCCAAATTTGGTTCTCGTGTCGGAATGCTCTGTTGCAACCCTGCATATGCGACGCATCCTGGTCCAGGTGTCGGCGTCGGGATACCGCAGAACCGCTCTTTCAGCACCCAAAACACTGGCAACGTTCCTCGCTTTGGCGGAGCTTACCGCTAAGTAACGACTCAATGGCTCCTACTCTTGGACACTTGCTTAGACGGCCTCTAAACTACAAGAGCTTCAGGAGCATTGAATCCTATCCGCAAGTCCCTTCGAATTCAGGAACCACTTTATTTCTTGGGTCATAGCTTCAACAACTTGGCCCCAAGCTGGTTTCGTTATTTAACACCACATTCATTTTCAATTTTCCACATTCTAGTCAGTCATATTTCATCCTAGGCAAGCGGCAGAACTCTTTGACTTAGGTCATACGCAATGGATTCGCATCCCGGGGTCATTGGAAACGTCAAAAGCGAAACTACCTATGGTGGCGGCGAAGAGTTCTAAGACTAGCATCGATTGCTACCCATGCTCACAGCAACTTTTACCTCTTCAGAAATTATTTCTTCTTGTATCTCGACTATTGTATCAGTGGAGCTTGTTCGAGCAGCAGCTTTATGGAAGTGTGGACAGGTCGGGAAAATCGCAGACGGTTTATCTTTCACTTGTACTTTTATTAGGCTGTGTCTCTCCGAAAAGTTAGTAGTGATAGAGCAATAGAAATGGCATGGTCTCAATGACTTCTCGCCACAAGTGTATCGTAGCCCGTCGCGGTCACAGGTTTTTCCAGATTTTCATATCTAATCAACAGCAATATTTTGCGCATTTGATTCCGTCAAAATTGTCTCTTGGCCATTGCCACCAGCATCATCTTTCTCCCATGGCTTTTTCCGCTTCACTGACGTAGCCTGAGAGTCTCGACCCTCAAGCACGGTATCGGGTATTTCTCTAATCCCAGGTATGGGCTGGCCGGTCGTGATTAACTCAACAATTTGACTGAAGGAAGTGGGATATGGTGCTGGCGGTTCCGAGCTATTCGTACCCACGCTGGGATCATGTCTCGTTGCTGCGGTGGGGGCCGTCATACTGTCACTGGTATGTATCGGTGCGGAAGCTGGAGCTTTGGAGCTTATTGGGTTAGGAAGGCTTGAGCTTGGTTTCTGAGAGCGCCAGGCTTGGTATGCATCGAAATTGACTGGAAGGTTTTTCTTCCTAGAATTTTACACCTGTTAATTCGTGGAGAACCTTACGGATGAGGTGAGGAATGCCCTACCGGGAGAAATAAAAGCATCTTGCTCGTAGTGTTAATTGCTGGGCTTGATCAGGTGTTGGATTTGGACCTAGAATTGCTTTTAGGCCGCTCTGGAATTCGGTGTCCGAGTCCCATGGGTAGGAATCGATCTCCTGGAAAATAGCCTCATCACTGTACGGAGGGCAGGATGGCGAAGTAGTTTCTTGTGCAGCCATCTTCGAAATCCATTCAGTCCTCGATGGATGTTCGTTGATATGGCTTGCACAACTTTTATGCCAAGACCTGCATAAAGCCGCATAAGGCTGTTAATATTGTACACGAAACCGCAACTTCACTTGCCCAAGTACGATCCTCCCCACACCTCTATTCTTACATGAACGCCAAGCAGTGCTGGTACCTTCATTTCCTATTAGTTGCAGCGACGCTGTCTCTCTCCCAAATAACTCTCCCAATCCCCTCTGCGCCCCGGGCCCGCCCAAATCACTATGGCTGAATATATTGGGTGAGGCTTCAATGACTTTTGTGGTGAATGCCAGTGCTCAAGCTAACAGTTCTGGACAGCTCACGCATCTCACTAATATCAAAGCGCGATATTCGGTGCGCACAACTTCTACCTATCGGCATTCCTTTTATACCGTACTAACTCGCGACTAGCTACGTCGGCACGCTCCACGAAATCAGCTCTGAGAACTCCACAGTTGCGCTAGAGCAAGTCAAGTCTTTCGGTACAGAGGGTCGAGACCCGGAGAACGAGATACCGGCTTCAGATAATATCTACGAATACATCGTATTTCGTGGTAGCGATGTTAAGGATCTGAGGATTGAGAAGGATCCTGTTAAAGAGCCGGTGAAGCAACCAGAGGTGCCTGATGATCCTGCTATACTTGGGGTGAGTCCCTCCAGTGTCCCGTTATCCTTTATGCTACATGGCTCCAGCAGCATGGCAACCTGTTCGATGATGAATTATTTCGGATGTAAATCACATAACATACTACCGAGAGCGCAAAACCGTGTGGATATCTCCGTTGCCTTCCTTCTGATTCACGAATATATACAAGATAGCCTTCTCATATTTGCGCGTTGTTACGAAGTGTCGCGGCTAACAACAGCTATGTATAGAATGCTCGCCCAACAGGAACTCCATCAGCTCCCCTTGCTCAAAAGCAACAATCCTCGCCCCCAAACTATCCAGGTGTAAATCTACAAAATCAACCATTCCAGCAGCAGCAAAGATTTGGTCAGCAGCAATCCCAGCAAGGTCCTGGACGCTTCCAACAGCAGCCTCCTTATCCATACAACTACCCTCCGCCAAATCAGCGTTTTGGTCCACAAGGACCCCAGGGTTTCCCACCTTATGGACACCCGGGAATGGCTTATGGATCGCCTCCTCCCGGATGGTACCCTCCTCCGGGACAAGGATACCCTCAGCCACCACCAGGACAGTTCTACCCGCCTCCAGGGCCCTTCGGGCCTCCTGGTCAGCCACCCATGCAACAAGGGCAAGGTTCAAAGCCTGAGATCTCTCCTGAGCAACCACAAAACAATGCTCAACAAGCCCCACCTCAACAAGAATTGCCCGTGGAACAACTAGCTGCCACAGTTAAGCTTCCAGCCTCATCAGTGACGCCAGCACCTCCTGCAGTGGTCCAGAATGGTCCAACACCACCAACAGATACAAAACCGAACGTTGCTGAAGCTTTGGCTCCACCAGCACCTACAGTGGCCATAGAAGCTCCAGCTGCGACTAAGCAATTACCGGCAGGAACAAGAAGCGGCCGCATCATGCCTGCGGTTCCCATCATGAGCCCCCCAACTAAACCTAAAGCACCTGTCAATAGTTCTGTACCTACTCAAGCACAAGCTCCAGCACCTACAAAATCAGCAGCGCCGCGCCCAACGCAGACTTCCAGTAAATCTCTCGAAGACGCAAATCGTGATGCTCGAGCAGCTGTTGCAGCTGCAATGGCCAAGTTACCACCAGCACCGGGGCAGCCAAAGAAGCATACTAACGGAGAGAGTGCTATTGACAATTTAACGAACAAGGTCAACGAAATGAGGACAAACGACCACATCCGTACCTCAAGGCAACCAGGTACCGGAGGCTACGCAGCTGGTCACCGAGGTGGAAGAGGCAGTTACCGCGGTGGTAGGCCTCGTGATGAGCACCAGACGAAAAAAATGGAGGTCCCAAAGACAGACTATGACTTTGCCGAAGCCAATGCCAAATTTAACAAGCAGGATCTTGTTAAAGAAGCCATCGCCACCGGCGATATTATCGGCAGTCCTATGGATGGCTCGAACGAGGCTGCAGAAGCTCCAGCGAATGGAGCACGAGCTGGAGGTGAAACGAGCATAGCCATTCCAGCTGCACCAGGATATAATAAATCTTCATCATTCTTCGACAACATCTCGAGTGAGATCAAAGATCGCGACGACAAGAAATTGGGAGGCCGCGAATTCCGATCTGAAGAGCAGAAAAAGAACCTCGAGACATTCGGCCAAGGCAGCGTCGACAACAACTATCGCGGCAGATTCCAAGGCCGCGGTCGTGGTCGGGGTCGTGGCTACCGTGGCGGTTTGCCGAGTCGTGGCCGTGGCTCAATCAGAGGCCGTGGTGGTGCCGTAGCTGCTGAGACCTAGGTGTGAGTGAGTGAAATGACCGTTTTCCGCTTAATGGACCACAGCACGTCTTTTCATTGCAGTCAGACGATTCAAAGCAAACAAACATAGCGAATGGCCTTTTCAATGGGAACGAGACGATGGGAAGCTCTTGTTCAATGAACGCTGGTCTGGATATCATGTGTATTACTACTATTCATCCTTGCGGTTACCGTTTTCCGGCTTCACCGCCCTTTTTCATAGCGCAAAAAGCTACGGTTTCATGGGTTTTATGGCTACGAAGAGAAGGGCGCAATGGCTTTTTTCTTCGCTCTTGCTTAGATTCAAATTAGCTTACTACCTTTGCTACACTAGATCGAGAATACCAAGCCGCATTTGTCTTGACCGACCTGAATTTCACCAGGATACGCATCCTCCCCGCAGCTCCAAGGGCAGTTCCGGTCGAGACCCCAAATTGATATAGCTTGACCTGAGACGCGAAGATTTCGAACTTTACGCGCGTTGGCCCACTCCCCAATATCCTCCACCAAACCATCCCTTCGCCTCGCACTATCTAATCATTGCCCCCTTCCCCCTTCCCCTCCTCACTCAATCTCCCGAATGTAGATCTTAAAACCCTTTACACTACATAACCTAAATCACGGCAAGAATACATAAGCCATGCCCTTTTTTCCCACCTCGTGCTTTCCTCCTCCTCCCCATCCCCCCCACCAGGGCACCATGACACCACCTAAACGTAATGTAGTCGATGCATGACTATCTTGTCTGGCCCGCGCTTGATACATTCCTTCTGCTGCTTATAGAATTGTATACTTCTACTTCGTCTTTCCATCTGCATCCTTCTTCACATGCAGGTATAATCAATCGATCCATTTGGAGAGAAGAGGAGAGATGCGGATCCCAAGTTCCCCGGGGTTTGGTACTGATGCAGGCAAGCAAGCTGCGATGTATCCTATAGCCTCTAGCGTTAGGTTCGTAGCTGGGAGGTGAAAGTCTATGTCTGCTTTGGTCTTTCTTTGCTGGTGTTGGGTTTCATTAGAGGCTGAAATCCTGGGATGAGAGGATGGGTTGTATAGTTCCATTCTTGGTGGACGAAGGGAAGAGGGGGAGGGGGACTAGTAGTAAATGTACGGAGTATTGGGAAGGGAGGGGATTCGCGGGCAGGAAGGATGAGCGCTTGGGGTTACTTGAGTCAGTTGCGCGGCATATGAGATTGTTTGGTATGATAAAGTTGTAGCATTCCATGTAGTTGAATTGAACTAAAATGGTCTTTCACCTCGAGGGCACTCTAAACTTTTGAACGTACGCATGAGGCTGGCCATTCCGTGATAACCAAATGTACATCCGCACCAGAGTTTGTAGCAAACATTGTAGTACGGACTGTACATCCATAGTTACAACTGTGTATACGATCACAACCAGACTCTCATGCTCCCATGACTGAGTCAACACGGACCGTCTTCCGAATGGCCGTGCTAGGTGTTGCAATTGCCAGGTCCGCACATGAGTCTGTATCAGGGCTCCCTTCTTCCTGTGTCGAAGACGAGTGGTTAAGACCACCTTCGATGATCACCGAATGGCCTTGGACTCTTTCATGACCTCTGAAATCATCTAACTCCTTAAAGCTGCCATCATCTCCTGGCACATCGAGGCTTTGTCCAGGCCACCGAGTCTTGGGCTTGCTAATATAAGTAGAGTAAGATCTTATGGTCGAGGGTAAACGTCTTTTAGTAGGCGCTGAGTAGCAGCAGAGCACGGAGGCGACTTTCGGATAGTAATGGAAGAAGAATTGTGGCAGTCCTGGTAGACAGCCGCATATTAGGCCCAACATCACTTCAAGACCGCTGGAATGAGTTTAGTAATCATGCACTACTCGTGAGTCGAAGATGGATCTCCACTCACATGAAATAAGCCTCAGCTGCTATTCTATACGTAAAATCCCGGGTATGCAGCCATAATATAGCTTCAATGAGGCGGACGATGGCACAAATACAAGCACTAGGAAGTATCAGCTATTCCTTGGTAGACTTCAATACTAAAAATATTCAAATCAAGCTTACAGTAACCCTGTGGCGAAGACCGCGGTGACGGATATCTTCCTTCTTGTTGGCATTTGTAATCCCCATATCATCTTTACAGGCAACACCGCGATAGAGATGTCTGTAATAACGTTGGCCACAGTGGCACGTAAGATTGTGTTATATTGGTTGATGCAATGTCCTGGCATTGTCGGGTTCCAGATCTTCTCTCGGGGTGTGCATTGAAATATCACCGCAAATAGATCCGCGGTGTAGAACAATATGTTGAACCAGATAAGGCAATGAACAAAATAGAAGAGTTTCCGTGGCGTGCGCGTAGGTAGGAATATCCGCAGAAATTGCAGAAGGAGCGAAATTCTCGTCAAAGCTCCAATGGGTCCGTACAAGGCCTCTGAAGCTTGCCCTAGCTGTTCTCATTAACGTGTGCGGTAAGCAATCTTGGGCAAGATCTACCTTTAAATACCTCAAGAGCTGATCTACTGTCACATCCCATTGATGCAAGCCAAACCCATCACGCAACTCGGCGAGCGTAAGTGATGGCTGGATTAACGATAGTATCTGAACAACATTATCAGTGTCGTTATGGTGGTTGAAAGAATAAATGCCATCGTACATAAGCCGCAAAACAGGTGTCTATGTGAAATTAGCCGGCTTCCAAGTTATACGTAAATGAAAATGCTTACAATCGTCCCATCCCATATCCTTACTGAATCGTAGCTTTGTCCATAATCGTAACCCTACGAATATCGTGGGCAGTATGATGGAGATGATAGCAAAAGCTTGATGTGGTGTTTGTTGGTTCCCTGGATCATTGAAATGTGGGATAACACCCGGTGGAGGTTTCAAAGCCCCCATACTTGAGTTGTCCATTGGAGATGAAGTGGGAGCCATGGCTAGCGGAATAGAAGTTTGGGATGATTGAAAGAAGAAGGAAATTTTTGAGCAATGAAATCTGGGCTTTCGCTAGTGATCTACCGGACCGTGTGGTGTTGATAAAAGACCCTAGATGTGAAGAGTAACTAGCGTTACCATGGTTTTAGTCCGAAATTAATTGGCCAGCAAGCGCTTGGAGCTACCGCACAACATCCAGTTCGGTCTTCGATTCGAATACCCTGCCGGTCCCTCGATCATGGCGATGAGATCTATCAAGCAAAGTGGTACAGAACAGTATCCTCATGGTCTGCCGCCTTCTCGCCCCAATTAGCAGGGATTTTGCTTGCTTTCTTGGTTGAACTTCACTTCTCCTCACATATCGCTCACTACACCCTACCTTGTTGGCAAGTGCTTGCAGCTTGCTCCGGGAAAGCTAGACAGGATGCATGACTGTAAATCAGAAAAGGCGAATGTAGAAGTGAATCGACGTGCTTTTGAGTATCTTGCCTCTCAGTGAAAGCTGTTAGGACCCCACAGCATGATAATACAGAGTGTCAATGACAGATCGTTACTAGCTCTAACTAAGTTTGTCAAAAGTGTTGACAGTAGCATAGCTTTTGATCCCCTTAGTAAGTCAACGCAGCCTTCGAAGGACTCATCCCTTGATACTTTGGGGCCACTGATTGTACAGCGGGTATGATTGAAGGATAAAATCAAGTGATAACGCCCTAGTGATTGCGCGAAGGCTGTCCCTGTACAATAGAGTCACCTAACGTGTCATCTCTGGGCAGCTCTAGGCTTCAGCCCTATCCACTGTAGAATAAAGCTAGCGGGTGAACCCCTTAGTGCGAAGTTACGTGCGACGAGAAGGGCTTGTAGCTTTGTGGTGATAAGAAAAAGCCAGACAACAACCCTCCATATCTGCATGCTCCAGACCCAGCAACATTGGAAGTATCTGATTGAAGTATGAAAATATGCATTCTGAAGAGACTCATTAAAGACCTGGCCAAGCAGTGCCTTGGTGTCGACAAGTACTCCACGATGGTGCCATTTCTCATCTTCCTACACCATCATATAAATGACAGACAGGCTGCGACATTCAATAAAGGTAGAGATAAACAAAGGTCTTCGAACAACTTTTCTATCATCAGAAGCCGTTATGGCCTTTGAAGCAGGTTACTGTCAGCAGAGAGGGGCCGCGACTGGTTGGGTTAGCCAGTCACGTTTCGGAGGCCTCCAATTCTTAAGGAATAGTGCACGCACTGCCATCATAGTGGAGCGGCTTTATCGGCTCCGTTGACCTGCATTGTCAAGCGAGAAATGTTCCAATATATGCCTTGGCATGCGGTGTTCAAGCCTATCAAGCAACCCCCCACTTAAAGGGTGCATACGCTATCCTACTAAAGGGGGTACAGATTGGCGAGGTATGGCCCCATTCGTCAATACTTAAATCCCCGTTACGAATTCGAAACATGTAGCGCATATTCGCGCAGAACACTGCAGCACCATCAGCCATATAGGCATGGTTATCCACCACGATGTATCTGTATGTCATCTACTCACATCTTCTAGACAATCCTTTCGTTCAGAATGAGTCCGTAGGGTGTCTATGAAGGGACTAGAGCCAGCAGGCAATGCTTGTCACGAGTGGCACAGCCCTGAGAGATCTGCCCCGTAACCTTTGTAGCCTTACGGTCGGGCGGATCTAGACCCAAGTGCCACTTCCGTGCAGTGTTTGAAAAGAAGAGCTGTACCAAACGCAAGCTGCAACAGAATCCTTCTCGCTTGTTCGTTGGAAACCATTCGCTATAGTCTTGTTTCTCTCTTATCTCGCACCGTTACTCTCTCCTGCATCGTCGCTAACACAAATGCATTATGCTTCTCACGCGAGAGTAAATGACATAGGTGGTCATATATGCGTCAGCTGTGCCCCTTATGTTGGTCCATTAGCTACACTCGTGTCGAGTATTTGCACATGCGGCTCATGAAAGTGGTGCTAGACCCATGTACTTGCCCAGAGAAGAGCAATGACCACCAAGCCCAAACGCCTTGTTGTTTGGTCATTCCTCTATAAATCGGGCCTTCCCTTGAAGTTGATTCATTGCTCGATAAAACCCACTCTTTTACAGAAGCAGAACCCATACTCTTAGTTCCGGGTCTTTTGCTTTGGCATACCTCTCAAATAGTTCAGACTTAAGCCATGAGCTCAGAACAGGCACCGGGTGCTCCACCGGAGATTGGGGGCCTACCACCGCCACCTGGTGTCATTCCAAACTTCACCGATCCTTACTCTATTACCAAGGCTACTGCAGCGGCGACCGTAATATTTCTCATACTGACAACTATCACTACCGGTATCAGATGCCACACTAAGATATTCGTTATTCGGAAGCAGGGGTGGGAAGACTGTCAGTTGAAGCATATCAAAATCCTGAGAGTCCTTGCTAATCAGGAGATAGACACCATGTACATGGCATGGGTATGTGGAAGGAGCCACTAGGATATATTGGATCGCTCTTGTTCGTTAACAAGCGAATTAGGCAGGTAACGTAGCTTACAGTGGCCTGGAGCTCGAAACCGCCAAACATGGCGCTGGCGTCCATCAGTGGAATGTGCCAGTTACAGAATTGGGATCTTTCGCTCGAGTGAGTCACTGCTCGGGCCAAGAGTTCCGAATTAATATTGCATTAGGTGGGCTACTTTGTTGGGATTCTCTACGCACCAGTCATCGCATTGGTTAAGCTTTCTATCTGCTTGCAACTTATTCGCATCTTCGTGGTGAATCGTGGTAAAGAATTCTGGTGCATCCACATATTCATTTGGATAAACATGTCATATTTCTTTATCCTCACCTTCCTCAGTATCTTCCAATGCAAGCCTATAGCCAAGTACTGGGACCCTGAACTTCCAGGGCATTGCATTAAACTTTCGACTTATTTCGTTGCGACTGGTGTTTTCAACTTTGTATCGGATATCGTAATGCTGCTCTTCCCGATATACTGCACATGGAAGTTGCAAATGTCGACCAAGCGCAAGTTTGGAGTGTCAGCAATTTTTCTCATTGGCGGCTTGTAGGTACTCTCCTCGGGACATCGGAGAGATGGCCAGCAGACGATACGAGAGAATTGAGGCTAACTTTTGGGAATACTGCAGGGGACTCGTTTCCGATGTTCTACGCATCGTTTATAGCGTCTTCAATGCCATGAGCCAGGACGAGACTTTCAACGTGACCCGCTTGGGCGTATCCGCGTGCGTTTTTGACAAACCCAAGCATAGCCTTTGAGAAAGACTCACTTACATTCTCTTAGGGCCGGCGAGACAACCGCAGCAATGCTTGCCGGTAACTTGGTCACATTTCCCAAGTTCTTCAGTAACTACTACCCAAAACTTTCGCGCCTCGGTAACGGTGCTGTGCTGTCTTGGAAATCGAGGCTGACAAGACGCCACACCGAATCATCGGCTTCCTGGTCGAACGAGGAAGATATTGGTAATACACTGCAGGACTACACAAAGCTCAATGATAATGCCCGTGCGTCCACCACTTTTCCATCCAATCGCGGGCGCGGACTTCATCCGGTAGTCACCACTAGTTTCTCTGGTTACAATCCTGAACATGATAGCTCATGGTCAGACGATGGGACTAATACGCACAACGGTATCCTGAAAACCGTGCGCATGGACCAAGGCGTGCAGTATGGTTGAAGAAAGTTCATCCCGACTAGCGCGTCTAGCGTAGTGAAGAAGAAATTGATAGATTTGTTCGGGGTACCTTTGACTTCAGTGCACCAACGAGGTCGTCCCTAGAATATGATAAGAAGACTCATTTAATACCAAGCGAATCTGTTTTCAAACAACAATGGAAGACTAACGGGCTTGGACAAGAAAGTGCGGATTTATTAACCTGGATTCCGAGGCAGCTCGCGGAGGTTCCCGCTGGTAGTTGATTGCTCTTATTGTGAAATGCATTGAGAGTCTAGGTAGCGAACCCAATGCTGCGAATATTATCTTAGTTGGACTGGATAATCTTTGTTCGAGATCATATATAACAACGACACCACCACCACCACCACCATAATTCACCAAAAGAATATACTTCTACAACAGTAATCTGCAATAATACCATATCAATTAAGAAACCAACTCCAGGAAAAAAAAAGGAATATCACTACCATCGCTCAGCAGCGTCTTCCCCCCTCTGCCCCGCCAACTTTTCCCCACTCATTCCCACCCATCCCCAGCCCAATCCAACTCACCAACCGCCCTAGCTCCCTTACCAACTCAAACCCCAATCTCCCTCCCCTCTGCAACCTCAACTCGCATCACACTTACCTAGGGAATATCCCATCCCTCCATGGATACCTTACATGCATCTATGTAAGTCGAATCCTTATGCTCTGTAAAAGGAGCTTTTTGAGAAGGAAGACTTATGGTAGCTTTGTCCGGGGGTTTGGGGAGGATACGGCAGTCAGGAGAGATTAGTAATTAGAACATTGCTCATGGAGTGATTGTGGGCGGGGGCGGGGTGGTGAGTGCTCTCATTTCGTTCCAGCATTGTTGCGTGCGTAGGTGTTGTTATTGGCTTTATTACGATATCCTCGCACGCGGTTCTTTTACATATAGAGAGAGGTGGGTGGGTGGGGGGGTAACTGGGAGATGACCAGTCAGGGGTTTTTAAGAGAGGAGAGGAGATGTACTTTTGGGGGCTACATAGTGATGCAAGTGAGCAGGTAGTTGAGCCTTTTTCTCATAGATTGCACGTTATCCACCTAGAAGAGCAGGGTCTAGCGCTTTGGAGTGGTATTTACCAATGACGATCATCCCAGGTATTGAGTTCGGAAAGCAGAGCGGGAGTGAGCTTCGCCCGTATCAGAGTTGTATTAACATGCCGTAAACAAGGGGATGTACAATGTGCACCCGTGTAGGCGAAGACCAGGACGATGATTCAAGCAAGTCGACCTGGGTGGGGGAAAGGAAGACCGAGTGTAGCTTGCTAGATATTCGTCCCACGCTGGCGTAATTTCCAATATTGAACAGCCGCGGCAGTTCCCAGCGGGCTCGGAGGCCGTTGCATAGTAGTTAAGCTATTCGTATGGGAGTGATCGAGCCACTAGGATTTCGGGTACTTCCCGTACACGGTCCTCAAGTCCTACGTTCCCATCGATGGAGCCCTCGGTCTCTGTCTCTCAGTCTTTTAGCAACAAAGATCACCACCATCGTAGCCCTTTCATTACACCGTAGTCTCATAACAACTCAACAAACCCCATCCCCCTTCCCTCTATCTAAACAAAACCCTCTCATCCAACTCATCCACCTCCCTCCCCCCCACCCCCGTCCTCAACCCCAACTCCCCTTTCTTACTCCTACTCTCCGCCCCCTGCTCGCTCCTCCGATTATACCTCCCCGCCTTCCCCAACCTAAGCTCCGAGCGTATCTGGTTGGGGCTCACAAATTCCTTATTCTCATAGATAACCGGCCCGCCAAAACTTGATTCCAGGATAACAATCGGTGTGAGCACGAAGCGCGGACCGATCTCCACGAGGCTGATCTTGGTATCGCCAGGCTTCTTATTTATATTCTTCGTGATAGTCTGGGAACCGTTGACTTCGTTTTCCTTGCCTGCGTCGGTTTTGGAGACAGCTGTCTCGCTGATCTGGAAACACCGTATCCATATTTTGCCATCTGCAATTGTAAAACCCATGACATGGTCGACGAAGGGTTTTGTTTTGCGAGCGCCTTGTGGCACGCCGAAAGTGTGGGTGAGGAGTTCTTTGATTATGAGGAGGTGTGGTGCGGTTGTGAAAGTCGAATCGAAAGAGAGTATTGGTCGAGAGCCCTTTAAACAGTTGCCTGGGAAGTGGAGTTCGGACATGGTATGTACTAATTATCTTTTTAGCTATGAAATCAGATCAATTCCATCAGAGAGGACATGGACGCACGGTTCTGTAGATGCATTTTGACGGTAGGCCCATTCGGGGCTTTACTCATCCATATGTAGAGATCTTTACCCTTTCTGGCCTCGAAGAAGAGCACATTATTGCAATTGTAGAGTTCAGCGAGCTCATTGAGCTGGTAAAGTTTGGTCTTGGTGTCGAGTTTTGCATCTTTCCGGCTATGTGGAAGCAGAGAGTAGAGGTCGTTGAGAAGATGTCGGTGTCGGTAGGTCACGCCTCGGGAGCTGAGGATGAGGACTCTTTGCTTATTCCTTATGGGCGTGCCATTAGTTGAGGATGCTTTGGGGGCTTTCGAGTTAGACAAAGACTTGTAGACGGCGGCCATGTTTTTATGAAGGGATAGAGCTATCTGCACGCTACGACAATACCTTGGTGTGGTGTTCTGGTAGAAAAATTCGGCCGAGGTAAAGCCGACTTCAAGGTTCCGGAACAGTGCCTAGATGGGCCTAGTAGGCCCCTAATGGAGTATGATTCCAAAGAATTTGGAAAAGTTCAGGAACTTTCTCATTGGAAAACCTCTGCCATTGCCAAAAGAATCTATTGCCATTAGTCATTTATAGATGGGAAGGGAATCTTTAGACAGTTGGATGCCCCAATCCACCTCAACCTTTGCCATATGGCCGACCGCGCGCAATATATGCTGCTGCGAAGAATAGTGTCCTCGAGTAATACGTCAATACCCAAAGATCTATCAGAACGAGCTTGTAATATTCCTCGTAGAGGAGTGGGATATTTCTGTATACAAGTCGACTATGAGTCGAAGAAAGCCGCTCAAGTCATAGGAAGGGGCGGCGGATTAGTCCTCAGAGCCAGTTCTTACATACAGTCTAACAAGCTTTTATACAGGATATTACCGTTGAGCAGCCCATCTTTATTAACGTATCTCTATTCAAAGCCCAAAGCGGATGGCGATGTCTAGCTTATAGTCGAGCATAGTGGATGAGATTAAGCAGCTCGGCAACACTTTCAATATAGCGCCGGGGGCTACCAATCCAAGGGTGATCTTAAGGTAACCCAACAGGAGCTTACTCTATGGGCAGCAGAACATAATGGGGATGAGTAGGAAGAGGAAAAATAAGGAAAGTATTAGAGCTTATGTTCTTGCGGTTTTGGTTTTCTTTTAGCAAATAGGAGATGAGGTTCTGGCTCTTCCACTCCTGCGTCGCTACGGTTCCTTCACGCACTCTTGTTGCCCCGAATACATTGCGACTTGGGGGCGGAGAATCTGGGCCCGAAAAATCATGACTCTTATCAAATCATCCCCGTCGTTGGCCAACATTCGCCAAACCCTTCACGGTAGTCTTAGTCAACCTGTCTCCACTCAACATCGAGTACATATCTCAGACTTTAGGAATATTATGTCAAGCCAGGCCGCTCCAGACCATGCAACCTGGGTCCATTGGTGCATACTGTATGCTGAACGCTCGCGGGGATCGGTACGATTATATTTACACTCCGTGTGTTTACTTGTGTGAAGACACAACATGGACTGCGTGTAAAAGACTACGTCATGGCCCTATCTTTGGTGAGCCTGCCTAGGTCACGTCCATTTCAAAGTGTACATATTATACTAAAACGTCAGCAAGGTCTGTGGTATTATCAACGAGCATATCAAATTATAGATGGCTAGTTCGTGTGCTATACATCTGCATCAGGATCATTGCTCTGCCAGTTCGGTGATTCCCAGTAAAATTGGATATATGTGGACAACTTAATACCTATCAAGCAACATGACGTGTAAG
The DNA here is from genome assembly GCA_000482085.2 of Cladonia metacorallifera KoLRI002260. NCBI lineage: Eukaryota > Fungi > Ascomycota > Lecanoromycetes > Lecanorales > Cladoniaceae > Cladonia > Cladonia metacorallifera. Next base: position 418,661 of record KI911121.1, read on the forward strand.
TGAAAAGCGTGGCCCAATAGCGACCACAGCCACTACACCCCACTTCATCAGCTTGAGCAGATGATCATGACCCAGCTATTCTACCCCACTTCCAGCGCTTTTATACCTGAGCATCTTCCTGTTTGCAAAAGCGGACTCTCTACCATTTGAGGAAGTGTCAGGTTCAGTCTTCATTTCGATTTGACCAATATTTTGTCCACTTGACTTTTTTGACTATTACAGAGTCCATTGCAAAATGGCATTCTTTGACGAAGTGCCCATCTGTCCCCAATGCGACAAGGAAACATCACGCAAAAAAACCAAACCAGAAAATGACATCGGAAACGCTGGTCGCCCTTATTACAAGTGCGAAACCAATGGATGTGGGAAATTCTACTGTTTCGACGATAATCGCGGTATTCATCCCGACAACCCTCTATGCTTCTGCAGAGAACGCTCTCGACGTATTGCTTGGAGGGAGGATTCTTCGACTTCCGACTCTCTTTTTCTGAAATTCAAATGTCAAACAGACACATGTGACTGTAGCTTCCCGGAGCAAGATCAGGGCGGTCTTAAGACGGTCTCGCGGGCAAAGATTGGAGACTGGATTAAGTCGGGTAAATTATAGGCGTCGGCTCCGGTCTGTTTGTGAGTTTGCTATGTCTACTTGGCTGCTAGGTCAATCGTTCCGGGCTAAAAACTGCTTTGAATAGGTAATTGCAGATCAGCAGCTCGCATGCCCCGAAGAATACCATTGCCTTTAAGTCTTGGACGAGTCAAGCTTTGGAAAAAGAAAATGAGGTAGCTAGGGAGAGAACTTAAGTGCACGTAATGGAGCCCCAGATGACGATATGGAAGTGGGCACACTGATGGTTCAAAAGCGAGGATTACTCAATCACAGATCAGAGTAGGCGTGAGTGCTAAGCGAAAACTTAGCCGTGCTCCTTGCTAAAGTATATATTGCTGCTATTTTGATATTTCACCCATCAACTACCAGCTTTTCTCGAACCTGCTGGACAAAATCTGGAAGACCGTTCGCGGTGAATGCTTTCGATCTCTCATCTGTCTTCATCTCGTTCAACCGATGAGATTTTCTGATCGCCTCCTCTTGAATTTTCCAACTGTTTTCCCCCAACGTGACCAGTCTTTCACCAAACTCAACCATCACCTTCATTACATACCGTCCCAAAGCCGTGCTCTCGTTCCCGTTCCCTGGGAATATATCTTCTCATCCTTCACCCGTTACAGCATGGAAAGTAGCATCCTTCCACGCTTTAATCAAATCTTGGTACCCCACGAGAGCATCTTTATGCTGCGGTTGGACGTTCTCAGCAATAAAGTAGAACGAGCTCCTGGCTTTGTGTGCAGCCAACGGCTTAAAGAGTGCAATACTCGCAAATCGATCAAAAGCGCGCAGCGTCACCACCGTATCCCATGTATCAATCTTATGCAGCAATACCACGATCGCGCCTCCAACTCTAACATGTCGTACCGCAATCAAAAGCTGACTGCAAGTCAACCGCCTCGCCTCACACCGCTGCCGCTGCTCCACCATGTCCTGGGAATGGTTCCGAAGCACCCTGGCCGTTGTAGAACATAAGGTCGAAAGGTCGTTCCCTAGCCCAGACCTCGTCTTTTTGGAACGTCCCGAAATCGGGATGCGATTCTGACATACCACCATCATCATCGATGATGCCCATGTCACCTACAAGTGAAGTGAGATCCCCTTGCCACACCCGTACGGGTGCACCCCTGAAGCTATCCCGCACGAACAGCTTGTGCCCTCCAAGCTCTTCCGGTAAGGTAGCTCCTGATACAGCCGCCCGAGGGTTGAATTTTAGTGCTGAGGCGCTGTATCCACCAGGTGCCATGCACAAATCAAGAACCCGTCCCCGGTCAGCGATGCTCAATACGGCTGTGGTATCTTGCATTTCGGTTCCAATTCGTTCCATGAGGCTGAAAACCCCCCGTCATATTCTCATATCAGCGGCATCTGCTATGTTTTTCGCTGCTTTTGGAAATAATCATCCCCTGCTGTCATTTTCCAGTCCTGGAGGTGATATGTTGGGTTAGTTTTTATTTGTTTCATTGCTGCTTGGTGGGGACAAGCTTGGGTTCGGGAGACTTGCCTCTCCGTTTGAACCCTCACTAGTTCACAGAATATTGCAGAACGTGAGCGGAGGTAGGCACGAAGGTACTGATATAGGAGTATCCCCTCCGTAAACGAAGGTGGCCTTGTCGGCGCTCCTGGTCGCTTCCGAGTTGAGCTCGGTTTTTGAGATGATACGGGGTAAACGTGTTTGGTCCATCCTGTTGACGTTTTGGATGACTGGATGAGGCTACTACAACTATTTTCTGGCTTTACCTTGGGAGCGACGAGGTTTTACAATCGTAGTAGGCTCGGTCGATGGCTGCTTTATAGCAGGGACGTAGACGGGGCACTTCGGCACTGCATGCTCGTTTGACTAATGAGGGTGGAGCGCCACGAAGGCATCCCCGGGTATGGATGTGTGTATATCATTGCAGGTGTTGTGGGTTCGAGAGGAATGGATTATTGGAGGAGATCCGCGACAAGATTGATTCGAACGAGAGGCAGACCATAAGTTAGACAGAGATAGATGCAACCGAGTCATAGTACAGAAAATGTCCAAAGGACTTGAGCATTACAATGACATGCATAATCTTCCATATAACACCATTAACATGAAAATCTAACACAGCCGCGAATAGATGCGAACACTCGATCAACAGCCTCTATTAATTTCATCCAATGCATGCTCGCCAATCAGTGCAGGCAATAAATGCAGCTACTTGAAAAAAATAATCCTCGAATCGAATGATCAACATTAAAAGAAAACTTTTACCCCCTTCCAGACGTGTATGTTTCCAACCATCTCATTTCCATATGCTGCTCGCTATCATATTCGGTCATTAAACTTCATGAATGTTAAAACCCGCTCCCCCCCCATCCCCCACCCCCCCCGTCGGCGCCCTCAACCCTCAAAGTATTTCATTTCGTACACGAATTGTATGTTAAAAATCATATCCCCCC
>KI911121.1:422292-537995 GCA_000482085.2 Cladonia metacorallifera KoLRI002260
CACCCCCACCAACCCCCAAATCTAAACTTCCTCCCCCCTCTTCATCACCTCCAAGCTCCTCGGAAAGTAAGATTGCAAACCAAGCTTACTCCTCAAAAACGCGCCCGTCTTCTCCAACCTCTTCACATCGCGGCTTACCTGCCACGGCGGATCCTCCCTACTATTCGGCGCCAGCCTCGCGCGCACAACATCCAACATCGCATCATCCAACTGCGCATAAAACTCCGCTCGACTACTAGCATCAGCCTCATTGTTCCACCCTTCGTCGCCGCCATGGGAGTTCAAGTTGCCGCCTAATTTGATGATGAGTTCGAAGGCGAGCGGGGGGCCGTTGGGGAGCTCGGCGAGGGTTTCGATGGAGGGGATTAGTTGTGAGAGGGTGGTTGCGAAGGTGGCGGTGGGGAGGTGGGAGGAGAGGGAGTCTTGGAGGCGGTGGAGGTCGTGGTTGAGGACGGTCATTTTGCGGTCGAGTTGGTAGTTGAGGGTTTGGGCGGAGGTTTGGTCGGTGTTCATTGCTTGGGCGATGGAGGGGGGGACGTCTAAGAGGGGAGGGGTGTTAGTGTTGATTGTGGCAGAGGGGATCGGGCGCAAGACTCACCTGCGCGGAGGCCGCGCTTATCGATCCAGGCATGCATGTCTGCGCGTTCATCTTCGAGTTGTTGGAGCTGGTAGTTCGTGTCTTCGAGCTTGTTTTTGAGCTCTTCGATCTGGTCTAGATAGGGTCTGATAGCCTCGTTGAAGGCTTTGGTCAAGGGATCCGGGGTCGGTTCCATGCCTGCTGTGATTGGTCTGTGGGACAGAACGTCACCGGAACTTATAGGGCCGCGGGGTGTTGCATTGTAACCTTGATCGCCAGCAGTGGAAGGACGGTAAGATTGAAGTTTGTCGTGAGAATTGAAGCCGCTAGAGTATTGAGTGTCCTTAAAGGGCGGGCTCTGCTGCACGTCCACGTTGTTGGCGGCGGCGGTCGTAAAGGGCCGGGAGGGCATGTGTAAATCTTGATCAGCTTTGGAAGCACGGTCACGAGAAAGTCGGCGGAGCCAGGACATTATAAAAACGAATGGATAGTGTAGCGCTCCAGAGCTCTACACCAAGTTTTCCTACTATTCTTAATGAACCGTTTCCATTGAGGTTGGGGGGAATATGAAGGCTGGGGGAAAGAAAATGCGATGGCGAAGCTGGCTGGCAAGCGAGGGCAGGCTGGTACTAGACACGATGGCTCGGGCCCAGGGTTCTCCCTAGGGGTACCTTAGCTCTATACCCTGGCTCTGAGTGCCGCTGGGGAAACGCCAACCTTAACGCACCCCGATGGCGCCACGGATAACCCGGCATTGGCCCGCAGCTAGCACCAAGCCCCAACTTTAAATTTTTCGAAAAATGATGCCTCCATAGAAAAACGTCCGTAGAGCTCTATCAGACGACTACTGCGGCTCAAACAACCACCATTGGTCAACCTACTATCATAACAGCGCTATCGCTAGCTACACCCAGCATCGATACCAAGGCACCTTCCTTCATCGCCAGCAGTCGTCGTCGCAACCCAGCTTAGCCACCATGGCTCCAGCTGTGGTAGAAAAGCTAGCAGCCGGCTCTGCCCAAAAAGAATTCAAGAAAGAGTCTGCCACAGCTCGACTACTAGGATCCGGTAATATAATGACACTCAACCTCTACAAAAGAAACTATTAGTTAACAAACCCCCAGGCTCCGCCGGCATCGCCGAACTCGCCATCTTCCACCCCGTCGACACAACCGCCAAACGCCTAATGAGCAACACCGGCAAAGTCGCCTCCATCTCCCGTCTCAACGAAGTAATCTTCAAAGACAGCGCCCACGCCCCTGCCTTCCGAAAATTCACCTCCTTATTCCCCGGTCTCGGCTACGCGGCCGGCTACAAGGTCCTCCAACGAATCTACAAATACGGCGGCCAGCCCTTCGCGCGCGACTATCTCGCCCTCCACCACGGCCACCAATTCGACGCCGCCTTCGGTCCTGGCACGGGAAAAGCAATCATGCACGCCACCGCCGGTTCCTTAATCGGAATCGGGGAAATAATCCTCCTCCCTCTCGACGTCCTGAAGATAAAACGGCAAACAAACCCCGAAGCATTTCGCAGCCGTGGTTTTTTCCGCATCGTCGCCGACGAAGGGATGGGCTTATACAGAGGCGCAGGGTGGACCGCCGCCCGGAATGCGCCGGGGAGTTTCGCGTTATTTGGGGGCAGTGCGGCGGCGAAGCAGTGGTGGTATAAGCTTGAGGATTATAACCGGGCGACGTGGGGGCAGAATTTCGTGGCTAGTATTGCGGGGGCGGCGGCTAGTTTGTTGGTGTCGGCGCCGTTGGATGTGGTGAAGACGAGGATACAGAATCGGAATTTTGAGGTTAGGGAGAGTGGGTTTAGGATTGTGGGGAGGATGGCGAGGGAGGAGGGGTTTACGAGTTTTTTTAAGGGGTTGACGCCGAAGTTGTTGATGACGGGGCCGAAGTTGGTGTTTAGTTTTTGGTTGGCGCAGACGCTGATACCGGCGTTTGGGCAGGTTGTGTGAAAATGTGGTTATGGTGTTGGAAATGGGCTTTTGAATGTCAGGATATGGCCTACCTTATGCTGCCATATGGTCTTTTGTACATAAGAATCTCCACTTCAATGTTGACTCATGTAGGGTCTGCGGAGACATGGTCTGGAATAGGGTATCATTCCAGTCTATGGTTGTATCATCCTCACCTCCATCTATTAATACCATTCCCGGACGAGTATATCAGACTTGGCGCAGGCCATAGATAACTTCCGCCCATAAGCTTCACGTATCTAGGCGGTGCTCCGCAGGATGCCCATTCCCGATTGAGACGCTCGCCTCCATCTGTTAAGACCATTGCCGGACGAGTACACCAGCATCCGTGCAGGCCATAGATGACTTCGGCCAATAAGCTTCACGCATCTAGGCGGCGCTACACCAGGACTACTTATTCCTGATTGAGACGCTCACCTCCATCTGTTAAGACCATTCCCGGACGAGTACATCAGACTTGGCGCAGGCCATAGATCACTTCCGCCTATAAGCTTAACGCATCTAGGCGGTGCTCCGCCAGTATGCTCATCTCTGATTGATGCATTCATTTGCCTACCACTCTTTGCATCGAACAATTGCACCCCATTGTACTTATCATCGTCGGCTATCCCTGCCGCAACGACGTTTTCAGATACGTCAAATCCCACTGAGAACATCTGATTTTCATTCGTCCCGTATTCTGGAAAGGTGGTGAATGGCCTGGACAGAGGGGGTTTATAGAACGTGTCGATGTCAGGCAGAAAGCGTAAATCGTAAGTGCAAAGCTGACCTTCGATGCCCGCGACAATTATCGAGTTATCGTTAAGCTTACGCACATGGGTGATAGTGCTGGAATGCCTTAGCCTAAGACTTGCGGCATGGAGTTCCGGAACCCGTACATCCCACAGCCGGACGGTCCTGTCTCGGCATCCGCTGAGCACAACATTGATACTCTGCCAGTCAACTGCTAAGACATCAGTAACTATGCCATTGTTGTCTGAATTCGTTGACACATGATGTGGACCAAGATACCATCCTGTCTGGTTCTCAACGACCAAAGCTGTGCCTCCATCTGTACCGAGGGCAAAATTGCTGCGCGTCGAATGTGGACAGGCTGAAGAAGCCCAATAATGACGGATTTCCCAAGTGCGGAGCTGGATTGATCCATTGTTGGTCAATCGGTCTGGAGATAGTGTTTGAGGGGAGACGAGACGATCAATTTGGACTTTTCCTTCTGATACTGTCCTGTGAGCACATTAGTTATCGATAACACTGATGCGTACTGTCGACAGCTATGCTTGCATCTTAACGAGACGTTGGTAAGAACGAGCGATAAAGAGAACAGTCCTTCTATGACACATCGGCCTAGAAACGGCGAGAAGAAAATTTGTGTGCTAAGGCTTCGAAGATGGGAAGGGGAAAGATGATAGCAGCAATCACATAGATCAACGAACTCACATTAAGACCCGGGAAGGCGAAAGAGCTATTGTAAAGATCTGTGTCCGTCAGCCACACCATTCAATACCTAAGTGCAAGTATTGTTACCGTTCCGTTCGTGAATGCCGCCACAGTCATTTGATACTCCTCTTTACCAGAGTCTCTGGGAACACCAGTGCTATCCACCTATCAGCTGATTTTCATAGACTCAGATAAAACGCTGTTGTCAACCGAAGATGTGACAAGAACCTACATCAGTCTACGATCGGCAGCGATAATGAGGCTCCCGGTAAGTTCGTCGAAGATAAATTGACTGATGTTGTCGGAACCTTCGCGCTCAACCTGCAATGCTTTGCTCCTTTGCAGTCCAGCGGCCCACACATGCCACCGCACACCGGCCCCGTCTTTCCTAAAACCAAGTTCCCTCCCCAACAAAGAATGTTGCAGCAACTGAGAGCGTTGTATCGTCTGCTCACGCTCCAATTCTTCACGGTCCTGTTCCCGTTCTCGTGCTAGCGCGAGTTCAGTTTCTCTCTTGATAGCTGTCCTTGAATAGTTTGAGCCTGGAGGTGCAAGATGGTTGGCTTGGATTTTGAAGTACTTTCTCCTGACCTCATCGTAGTAATAGCCAGGAAGCTCGTTAGGCGGCATGATGGAAATGCTAAAGATGAGTTTATATCATGTGGCTAGATTGTGTGACTATTGCTGATAGAAAACAAGTATAGGTGATGGGAGGCATTTTGGAATGACAGCTACTCCTTCACTGTGACGAAGGTCGCGGCTTCTTAACTTGGACAGGTCTGATTGAGCAAGTCTGGGTATGTTGGATCACAGACGAGTCGTACAAAATTCCATGTATATACTAGAACCCTGCCGGTCGACACAAATAATATTTATCAGTCCCAGCAACGAGGCATTGAGTTAGAAAGAATGACTTTGCGAACCTTCATCGTCTAGGTATTCTGGAGAGTTGCTGCGTCAACGGTACAGCCCTACAGGGCTGGACCTAAAGCGGCTGAAGCCTACCCAATTCTAAGCGCCCGGTGGCGCAGCCAATGTTCCTCGCAGCTTCCCATTGATCTGTCAAGCGCATCATATAAAGGCACTCGAGGATTTCCGAGCATCTAGCATGATTGGCTTGTCTGCTCCTCTTCCAAACGTGCTTGTGCGCAGTGTCAGGCAGAGATAATAGTCGCGCGAGGTCCTTTGGGGGAGGCCGGAATTACGCAAACACGTCTTGACCGTGTACACCGCTTCGTGCCCTACTGAGAGTTATCTCCGATGTCAGATGCTGTTCGTGTAATCGAAATCAACCGATTGGTACAATGACGGGCCGGTAAAAGAGCATCTGCGCGCTGAAACATGAGGGTTGCCAATCCTCAAACCCCCATCCGGAGCAGCTGCAACACTTGGTCATGCATGGCATTCTCGGTATCGCTCGCTCACGTCAGCTTGGATCTGGTTGGGCTATCAAATCAAGGCCCACCATTTGAGTTCTAGGTTTCCAGTGAATTAGTTCTATGGTGATGAAAGAGCCCGTGCTGCAGTTTACTGATGCTTTGTCAGATGCATTTCGTCTTACCCGTCTGTGGATTTAAAATCTGCTGTGCTTGATATGTGGCCGTTGAGAGCTTCAAATGTCTCGATTCACTTGAATTCTTGTTATGGAACTGCAACTCGCATGTTAACCATAGTTATGACCCTCCCGCAGCCTCCACTAGGCGTCACTGCCAACTCTATTGATTCTGAAAACATCCAGAGTACAATTATTGCTACATTGGCAGTCACCCTAGGTGTAGCTACACTTTTCACAGCTGTACGAATATATACGAAGGCTTTTATCATCCACTCCATTGCACTGGAAGATTGTAGCTCTCCGCTATCACTTGAAATAAATATCGTCTAATCCCCTCGCAGATACCGCTTGCGGGGCATGGGTGGGCCCCCAGACATTTCCCCCGTCCCGATTATCCCGCTAGTGTGAAGCTTTCGACATTGCTAATCTACGGGTGGCAAGGTTGGTTTTGTGGCATATACGATTCTATCCGTTGTCAAGCTCCAGTACGGCTATGGTGTCCATCAGTGGGACGTGCCTATCTCTAGTGCTATAAACTTCTTCAAGGTTAGTGCCTTGGCTCATATCCTCTGGACTGTGCCAAGCTAAGACTATCTACTCACAGCTTACATTTGCAGCTGATATATTATATAACCCGCTTCTATTTACTGTCAAATTGACCATTCTCCTGCAGGTACAGCATATCTTCGCCATCTCTAGCAAGCTGAGGTTCTACCTTGTCCAATTCATGATTTGGAGCAATGCATGCTGGTACTTCGCCTATACTTTCATTATCGCATTTACATGTACGCCAACAGCGAAAAGTTGGAACTATGAGCTTCCAGGTCATTGCATCAACAGTGGTCCGTTGGCTATCCTCGCTACAGGTCCCAGCGTTATATCTGATCTAATCATTCTCACTTTGCCAACATTCTGGGTTTGGAAAGTGCAGATGGCTCGGAGGCGTAAAATCGAAGTGTCCTTGATTTTCGCCATGGGCTTCATGTAAGTGCTTCCGCGACTGCTCGATGGATAATTCATCAAGATGATGATTGAACAATTTACAGTGCCACACTATTTAGCATCCTACGCCTGGCTTCTAGCCTTCGATTTGAAAGAGATACAGATCAGACTTTTATCATAGCCAAAGCTCATAATTTATGGTCGTGAGTCTCATCCTCGACCCTGTTCCTTCTTTCATCGTCACAGCATCTCTCATGTTTTTGACTACAGAAGCGGCGAAGTCGCTGCCGGAATCATGTGCGGGTGTCTACCAACATTTCCCCGCTTCTTAAGCCATATCAGCTCCAAAACCTCGGTGTACCTTTCGGTTCGCAAGGCTCCCGGCACTCAGCATCCAGAAAACTCTTTGCGAAGGACTCATCATTTTCGAAGCACCAGAACGTCAATGGCCAGAGGGGGCGGCGACGTCGATGACTGTCTTCAGCTCAACAATCGAAGCAGAGACATCAATGACTCACTTGAACTCAACGATCATAGCACCAACATCAACATCCTGGACAGCTTTGCAGATTCGACAAATTTCGGCAATGGCTCAATTGCGGTCACGATATCTGCAAACAGTTCTATCAACTAGTATACTGACAGATAGATTCCTCGAAAGGCTATTGATACCGGTGTAGTATCGTAAGGACTACAGGGTTGAGGCTATGGAGCAACATAGAGGATCTTCGGGCAGAAGCCCCAAAGATCGGACCTAGAGCCTTTACGCTTAGGGATCTTTGGCGCAGCAGCTTGACGGGCGTTCCACTTGTGGTCCGCGGGCCCGCGAACCACAATTCGATTCTACCCCGATAGTATGAAACGGCGAGACCGGCGTTAGCACAGTCCGTCGCGTTGGGGACTGTAACGTCTGCGTCGGCGCTGCTCAAGGGTTACTCATAGCAAATTCTCGGCAATTAATTCTCAGTGGCATGTACCACATCACGGCAGAGTGGTGGAAGGCTGTGAACGTTGAAGCCTTTGAAAAAGAGGGGCATATAAACATAAAAGTTTTCCATTCGCAATTGTGTGAATAGATAACAGTACAGCCTCTACGCTAATCAATGTACTAAAGGAAAGTGAAGGCAGTGTTTCAGCATGTTGACCAGCCGTACATTGCAGTATATTCCTACCCATGCTAACCTATCCACTCCCCTCCCCCGACCTATCATGCATGATGGACTATCGCTCGAGCGTGTACTTTCGAAAGAGTTGAGGAGAGCCTCTATACTGCCCTTTAATATAACAACGCCACGATGAATACGTAGTACAGAGATTGACACGTAAACTCTTGCTTTGCGCTAACATCTCTAGCGAGAGCCCTAACCCTAGCTCTAGATGAGACCCTTGAAGCATGCCCGTGTCTTGGGGGCGCTGTAGGGTCCAGAATAATGGGCCTTCTAGGCGAGGGGACCTTAATTAGGGGTGGCTACGATCTTGGGAGGCCTCTATTAGTAACCCCAAGCGGGTGCTGTCCAGGCACCCCCTCTAGGGACACGGTCATTGGGCTTAATTCTTGGCACGCTAATTTTGTCACCGCAAAGCAGGACTTTTCGTGTCATTGTCTGTACTCAGTTGGTCATCCAGTACGACATGCATGGGAGATGAAATCTAGTCCTAGGTTTATTGAGCTGACCGGTTGATTGGATTCCCCAGCAGCTTTTCGAGATTATAACATCGGATTGAGCAAAGTATATCGAGTTGCTTCCAGATAGATATTTTTTTCGTCTATGATTCAGCACTCAAAGGCCATCATAAGAGAGAGTCAGCTCTGCAGCGCCACTGTTGTCATCGTGCATCAGCCTTGCATCCAACAGACCGGCATTACAATCGCACCATATATATAGGATTGCATTATGGACCTTGCACCTGCGATCAGGCGGCACGCCAGGTAGAACGAACGGATACCCTATCGTTTAATTTTGGCTGCATTGCCGCATATGGTCATCAATACGCGGCATCTTTAATGGCAATGTAACCTTCCACGTTAATCTGGCAAAATCTTTTGAGAGCGGGTTATGCGTATGTTCCTCCCTGAGTATTAACACGGCTGGCTTCCCCAGCGGATACGGAACCTATCCCAACTTCCTTCACTCCTTCCCACAACTCCGTTTCAGAACAAGCCTCGCAGTAAATGACAATACAAACGCTTCCAGCGCTCTCTCAATCTCACAAAGGCTTTAAACCCTCTCTTTGGCCATGAGCCTCCCACCGGGTGCACCTTTGGACAGAGTGCCGGGCTTGCAGCCTCCGCCAGGGGTCATACCCAATTTTGTCAATCCCGAAAATTATCAGAACAAAGTCATCGCGGAATGTACTATCTTTCTCACCATTGCCACTATTTTCACCGCTGCGAAGCTATATACAAGAGCATTTATTATCAAGTCTATTGCGTGGGAAGATTGTAAGTACCGGCTTTCTCTTCCAGAAAAGCATCTATTGATTGATCTACAGATGTTTCTTTTGTAGCATGGGTACGTTATCATGTACAGAGTCTCTTTCACCCTTCGTGCGCCGTCAACGTTTTATGGCTCACTAGTGCCTATTGGGGAAGGTCGGATACGTGGCATTCACTGGCCTATTTGCTACCTCTCTCCAGTATGGCATCGGAATTCACCAGTGGAATGTGCCATTATCGGACGTTTTCGAGTTTCTCAAGGCAAGCATGTTGCAATGAGGGAAGTTCCTCAGCATCTAGCTAACCACCTAATTCATCCATACAGCTTTTAGACACAGGCTCAATCGTATACTGTCCAGTTATATTCGCAACGAAGTTAGCAATCTTATTACAGATACAACATATTTTTGTCACTGGTCGAAACATACGATTCTACCTTGTGCAATCTTTGATATGTATCAACGGGCTCTGGTATTTCATCAATATGTTCCTAACCGCTTTCATGTGTACACCGAGAGCGAAGATCTGGGATCCTGCGGTTCCTGGCCATTGTTTTATCAGCTTCTACGTGATAAATTATGTTAGTACTATCGTCAACCCCGTGTCTGATATTTTCATCCTCATACTACCTATATCTTGGGCCTGGAAACTGCAGATGGCTTGGAAACGGAAAGTCGGGGTGACTTTGATATTCGGCACTGGCATTATGTTAGTCTCCTATTGACCTCTTCTGGGCCGTGACGGACTGGCGTCGCGACTGACCGCTCTAGTGCTACGGTTGCGAGCATCGTGCGTTTCGTAACTAACTTCCGGTGGGGGAAAGAACCAGACATTACTTGGTATGCTAACTATGATAGTGTTTGGACGTAAGATCAATCATACGTGCTGTTCCTTTAATACCATAAGTTGGATACTTACGTACGCTGCAGTCTAATTGAGATATCCGCGGGAATTGTGTGCGGTTGCTTACCAGCGCTACCTCGAGCCTTTGCAGAGTGCAAATTCAAGATCTTTTCCCGCCTCATCAGCTATCGAAGCTTTATAGCTCGGGGTTCACAAAGTTCCCGAGCTAAGCTGCTCAGGGTTGTTGGACTTAGGAAGTCTTCGGCGCCGGGAGACACCGTTGATGATTATTACCAGTTGAGAGAGGCAGGTGGTGATGATACAAAAGTGTCAGCGGAGATTTCAGAGTCCACAGGAGAAGTGTAACAGCTCAAACTTCGAGTGCGAGGTGCAAGTTCAACCGTCGAGCGCTGCCAACGTATAGCCTCTCAACGGTGAATGTGGGAAGCGTGTCGAAGTTAATGTGAGCATCTCGCGAAATGATGACGCTGGAGGAAAATCAAAAGATGGGCTTTATTTTATTGTTGTGACTCTCACCATAGTACATCCTTTGCTTTACAAGTCAAACCATTACCTGGATATGGCAATACGCTTCATGATCAAAACTTACGGTTATGCGCAAGCGTATCAGATACGGGAGCAGAGAGGGGTTTGCCGTATCTGACTTTCATGGCTCACACGTCACCCAACAAATAGGTACATGGTTGAGGACAGCCGCTTTTGTTGCGAGGTACCCTTCGCATAAACCGCGATCACAACTTCTCAAAAGCCGTTTCTTAGTAGACAGTTGAAACATTGCCAGCGCGTCATTCTGTCACAGGAGAACGAGTTGCCAACATCATGGTAAGATCACTCCCTTTCTCCTACCATCTCCTACCATCTCCTACCATCTCCTACCATCTCCTCCCATCTCCTACCATCTCCTACCATCTCCTCCCATCTCCTACCATCTCCTACCATCTCCTACCATCTCCTACCATCTTCCCCTATCTCCTCCCGTCTCCTCCCTCCAAAACCACCCTTTCATGCTAACGTGTCCTAAATAAAAGGATTCGGTAGGCCGAGCCAGTATAACAAATATAGATATATACATCTTACTTCCTAAAGCTCAACATACCAGGGGCTAATAACGCAGGTAGAACAATTCGCAATGACGCTAGCACTATACACGACAGCTCGTTTGGTGCAAACATTCAAGGGTTTGGAAAGTCGTGATCCCAAACCGTGGAGTGAGAAGCTTAGTATCATATGCTACCCTGCAAATGGAGCGAAGGCATCGATGACGGCTGAGGAGAGTATAAGGGAAGGGAAACGTGGTCGATTGTCCTTGGAGACTGCTTTCTGGTCTTTATTAAGAACGCGAGGCAAGCGAATGGAGCCTGGTGGTAGACAACTAATTGTAAATCGCACACTGCCCATTACTTCTTGCAATTCGCAAGGAACATGAACTCTAGACAGTATCTACTCTCGCTAATGGACAAAGAAGTACAAAGAATGGACTTTTAGCTGACTTCCCCTAAACCATCTCCCAGTAGCGCCCCCCAACCGCTATCCGTCGCCCTGAGCGCCTTTCCGCCCCCTACCTTATACCGAACAAGCTCCCCCTGGTGACCCTAATCCAGCCTATCATGCATGACAGTCTCCCGCTTGAGCGCATAAACTACACCGTATCGTCAGCGCTCCTTATTTATTCCACATCACCAGGCAACTTACTGAAGTCCTCTAAGTTGCGCTTCTCCATGCTTCTCTTCGTCGGCCACTTGAAGTGCATCAACCGATCGAACTTTTCCGAGCCTGCCAAGAGGTGATACACAAGGGCTATCACGCAGAAAACACCGAAGGAAAAGAGCCATACACGGAAAATGGTCAGTGGCGACGTTACCACTTGGGACCGGCCTCCATTGAACCAGCCGAGCACACAGAAAGCTGTTGCCAGGATATCGACCAACAAGACGGCCCCTATTAGTTGCCATGAAGGCATCGGTGACCAGAGCGGTCGACTGCCGGCTCGAGCGGCAAATATCAGCCAGTTCTCTGTCAGAACGATCTCGAGGAAAATCACAGAGTCAGGGGGACCCCAGTGCTCTCTGATACCGGGGCCAAATTTCATTGTAGTGAAGCATATCCAAGTGCCGGCAGCCAGAATAAGGCCCATCAGAACAGCAGTTCCCCATAGCACGGGCAAATTCCATTTGACTGGTTTTGGTGAGTAAGGAGCTTTGTCATAGGCGATAGCTAGCGTTGCTATGTCGGCAAAAATGGCAATGAAGACAACCAGTTGAATTGGCATGCTGTTCCCTAGTATGCCAATCCGTAGGCCAAGGAAGACCAGCAAATGTATCGTCAAGGCAATACGATATACAACGTATGAGTACATCCTATGGAAAATTTGTCTTGACATCTTGAGCGCATCGATAATTGCAGATAAACCCGGAGCGAGGAAGACAATATCCGCAGCAGAACGTGCAGCATCTGAAGAGCCTTCTACTGCAATACCCGTGTCGGCTCTCTTTAAGGATGGTGCATCATTCACTCCATCTCCAGTCATAGCAACCAGATGGCCGCGTCTCTGCAAAACATCGACAACATGGTACTTATGCTGAGGATAGACTTCGGCAAATCCATCTGCTGCTTCGACAAAGTCAATGATCTGGGATCCCGGCATATTTCCGCCGCCTGTCAGTCCTAGCCTCTCTGAGTTGTAGATATTCTCCCCAAGGCCAAGTCGTCGAGCGGTTTCTTTGGCGATGCCCACAGCATCTCCAGTCAACATCTTGATCTGCAGACCGAGTTCTTGAGCTTCTCTGACAGTCTTGCCAGTGTCATGGCGAGGAGGATCCAAGCAAGGCACAATCCCCAGAAGCTCCCAAGGAGCATTTTCGCGTTTACGAGCAACTCCAAGAGACCGAAAGCCCCGGCAAGCGAAATCGGCGACTGTTTCGTTGTATTCTTTTTGGATCTTCTCGGAGACCTCATGGGCTTCACGGACCATCCTGATGATAGCTGGAGGCGCTCCTTTTACACAGATGATTTTTTCGCCCCTTGGTGATTCAACGACAGCAGTAACTTTCTTAGACACAGGGTCGAAAGGAGTGAAACTAAGTATTTTGAAAGAGGTGAGCATGTCTTTCGTGTTGGGATACTTCTTTAGTGATTGCAGAAAGGCTTTGTCGATCGCGTCAAGACCTTTCTTCTTCCGTGATGCTGCTAAACAAGCAACGAGCATCAGTTCGCACGGCTCGATACCTTCAACTGTGTATGGTTCATCTAAAGATAATTTGTTCCTAGTCAAGGTACCAGTTCTAGGAGCAACGATTAGCCTCGCGTCAAGATACGAAGATGTACTAGCCCTGCCCGGCAACAATCACGAATGACGCACCCTTCACGAGCTCCTCAAGGAGAAATTCAAATACTTCAGCGAGAAAAGCGGAACTTACTTGTCGGTACAGAGTATTTCGACACCCGCCAATGATTCAATGGCAGATAACTTCTGAACAATAGCTTCCTTCTTGGCCAGATAGGATGCTCCAACAGCCATAGTGGTGGTAACGACCGCCGGGAGACCGACAGGCACACCAACGATTGTTATGGCGAGTGTGTGTTGCAGAATCGTCCTAATACCAATCGAACGGTAGAAGGAAGTAATCCAAATGATCACAAGAGTAAGAATCACTAAAGTCAATAGCACAGCTGCTATACTTCCCATCACGTGTGTAAAATGGCCTTTTCGTGTCGAGGCAGCAGCTACTAGTGCAGCAGAGCGCCCAACGAAGGTGTTATCTCCAATGGCAGTCACGATCATGAAGGCCTCTCCTCGCTTGATAGTTGACGACTGGTAAAGGCGGTCTCCTTTGCGCTTGTCCATGGCGAGAGACTCTCCAGTGATGGCAGACTGGTCGACTTGAAGACAGACTTTGGACGTAATTAGAGTGCCATCTGCTGGTACAATGCTACCCTGTGCGTATGTCAGCTCATAGATTACTCAGGGACATCTGGCACCGTACTTCGTCAAGTCGGATAATGTCTCCAGGCACAAGTTCAGAAGCCAGCATCTGCCGAAATTTGCTGTTTCGTATGACTATGGTTTTAAGGGCAAGCCCCTTCTTCAATTCCTGTGGACGTAAGACACAGGTCCCATCGTGGCTCCCATAGACTCGCGGCTCACCTTGACAACATTGCCGGCAGAGAGATCCTGCACGAATCCAACTGTAGCATTGAGAAGGAGCAGGCCGACCATGACACCCAAATCAATCCAATCCTTGTTGACAGCGGCCAAGATGAGGGAACCCTGGCAATAAATAAGTCAGCTGAACAAGATACTATCGTAGGGACAAGGATTCCAGACTTACCTCCATAACAAACTGGATGGGGCCTACAAAGAACATGAGAAATTCTTTGATATGGCTGCGTTTGTGCTCCTTCAACTGGTTAAACCCATACGTACTACGCCTTTCCTTGACTTCACTCTCGCTCAGACCATGGGTAACATTTGTCTGTAATAGATGATCTGGCGTGCTCGTTGTAGCTTCCAGACCAAGGCCTTCCTTCTCAGACTTGTCCTCCTCTTCTTCGTCTGATTCTATGTCTTCAAGTAATTTCTCAAATTCTTCAATCTCATTGGTATTCTCCGGACGTCTCTCGGAACTGCTGTCACGCTCGGGAGGCTGGATGGTGTCCAACGCTTCTTTCAGGGTTAGTGAGTTTCTGTCGACTGGTGGAAGGTGTTCTTTGAAATTCGAGCTAGGGATCCGAGTAGTTCGGTGTAACTCGAGCTTCTCTTCAGAAGCTGGAATGTCTGACTGGGAAGCCGTTTCCACCTTCGAAAGATGTATTTCTGGATGGGGCGGCTTGTTCTCATTTAAGAGGTCTAGTGAAGACATCTCAGCTTGGATTTTCGTTGGCTTAAACATGCACATTAAGATGGTCTAAACAATAGTAAGTGATGCTGGTGATGCTGAAACCAATGGGGTGAATAGAGAGGAAATGATTGAGACAAAAGTAGGCGGGCACCCATTGTTAGAACATGGAACGTTCTTTCCTTATGTCTTGTTTTTGCACCGAGTAACAGACGTCTTGGAGGGTAGGACCGTCTCACGCTTTCGAGCAGAAAGCGAGCTTAGCTGAAAGTCGGTTGCTCTTGCTATGGGTAAAGGTAGAAAAATCCTGAGATAGAGTAATGGCGCGATCTTCTCCGCGTGCTGTCTCGGTAGGCTCTAGTTATTATCCACCACTATGCAATTATTTCTTTCGTTGTCTGGATGATCAGATGGAACATCATAACGTAAAAACTTAGAAGATCCTCGACAACCCGTTAATGTCAACTTGATGTCTTGCAACATCAGACTATCTTTCAATTAGTGATGGGGCGATGGCTGCAAAATTTGGGGCAAAAATGCCGAACACTGGTAGATCCCATCGGTGTCTTGGCCTCGCTCCGTACGGGCTTTGCCTTCAAGACTCATCTCGCCCATACCCTTGCCAATCGCTAAAGTATACTACGACGCAAAGCTCCGTGTAAGAATAGGAAAAATGAGAGAGAGAAGAAGGGAATTTGATAAACGGCCTTCATGATGTAATGCAAAGTCACGGCACATCAATTTCAAACTTGCATAAAGTTGGTGAGTGAAATTCGATTTATTAGCAAGATTCTTCTTGTATGAAGCGCACGCATGAGTAAAGTGCTCATCCGAAGAGCAAGTCGCAAGCAGCCACACTACAGTAATGTCCTCCCCAGAGTCGTCCTAGAAGTCTGCTACAAACAAGGCCTACTACCCTCGAGGAGTCATTCTCGAAGTCTTGCCGAAGCAAGCACAGGTCCATGTCTGATGACTGTGAAAGTGGATTCATCAGCCCAGAAAAGAGGCCATCGGTATGTCCGTTATCTATTAACGTCGATTGAATCGTGGTTCCTGGAAAAGGCTCATGTGTTTCATCTTGATGCTCCATGAAAGGACTCTTTTTGGAGTCATGTTCGATTGACCCATCAGTCTGGTTAAATGGAATACAAGCGCTGATTGACCACTCTGCGATTACCAGTATTCCCATGAGTGAAAAGAGAAAAAACCGCATGTGATTGGCTCGTCCAGCAGGCTCAATGCTCTTTGTTAGAATCCGCATTGTCGTTGCCGTTTCCGCTGGAATGCCGGCAAAGGAAAATATAAAAGAATACAATGTTCGAGTATCCACTGATGAACCCCATGTTTGGTATCATGTCCGAGCCGTAATATACGCCTCAAACACCGTGAAGGTAATGCCGCTAAGAACCCCGAGTATGCCGTACGCCATTTGCTGAAGCCCAAAGCCCGCTAGTCAAGGGTTGTTGATGGTGAATATTCAAGAAGCGCCCGGAGGTGGTGGCTGTGCCGGCGCGCTTCCTGGCATGACAAAGCCTGGTGGGAACTGGAAGCCATTAGGCATGTTCGGGAATTGGAAGCCAAAGCCAGGCACAGCGGGAGCGACACCGATGTTGTTGGCTTCGCGGTTATCACGCTCGGGTTGGCGATAGCGCTGCGGAGTTTGGGCGCCGCCAAGGCCATCCCTAGTGGAGCGCGGTCCTTGTATACCGCCTTTGTCGGTCGCCATGCGTCGGCTGATAGCTGTGGAGTGATTTAGTGATGTTCATAGATGAAAAACTGTACCGGTTTACCTTTAGATGATACGCCAGCACCAATCTCAATATCAGGCTCTTCTACCACCATGCCTGGCTCAATCTGTTTACCACCCGTACCGCCATATTCTGCGGTCAACATCCACTTGCGATCAGCATCGGTCAATCGTTCGATAGGAATGATGCTGATGCCGGTCTGATAGTCGCTGCAATCGCGGGGTCCAAAACCTACTCCCCACCGGGTCTGTCAAATGGTAAATTAGCGAGTGCAATGTTTTGGGGGTCGAACATATATTCCAATCCATGGCATGATTGTCACTTACTCGAAGCTGCATCTCAGTAGACTTGTAACGTTCCATGCCCTCTTTGGCGGACATGGCATCGTTGCGAGAAAGCATTTTAACAAACGCATGGCGCTTGTCAGTATTGACGATGCAGGTCTGGACTAGACCGAATTCAGAGAAGATTGCGCGGAGAGCCTCTTCGGATGAACTTGAATTGGTTAGATGATATGTCGAACAATGCAATAGTAGACTTTACTTACGTGACTCCTCCAACAAAGAGTGTGCGACTTAAGACTGATCTTTTGTTAGTAGGGTGCTTGTTAAATGGGGGGAGAGGGTGCATGCAGCCTACCCTTAATGTGGTTAGGCGGCAGAGTACTATCATATTCAACGCGTTTCGGACCTGGTGGAGGCAAGGCTTGTTCATGACGACGCGGACTATCACTCCTACGATAGCGGTCTTGGGGGCTTCGTTGGCGATACTCGCTTCTACCTCCGCCTTGTCGCCTCGAACCTCCGCGGCCATCACGACCATACTCTCCATAAATCGGACTATCACGCCGACGAGGGGGGCTATCACGACGTCTACCATAACCTCCGGGGGAGCGGGAACGCGAACGGTGCTCTCTATAACGGCCTGATGGTGAGCGCATACTATACTGGTCACCAAAACCGTTACGGTCACGTGACTGATCGTCTCTCACATAACCTCCGTTTTGGGGCCAGCTAGGCTGGGCAGCTGCAGTTTGCACATTACCGGCTGCACCTGCGGCCATGAGGACTTGTAGCAAAGCAGCCCATTGCTCTTGAGGGACACCTTGGGATTGTAGTAATTGGAGAAGTTGCACTTGCGTTTGAAGAGCTGCAGGTGAAGTATTGGCAGGCATCACGGGATTTGGTTGCATGGTCTGCCCACTAGCCATAATATTCTGAGCAAAGTTTGGCACACTACTCATCAATCCAGCAAAGGGGTTTGTGCCATTCATAGCCCCGGGTACATTTACAGCCGGCACAGGAGGAGCTGAATTTACGGACGAAGGCATGTTCTGTTGAAATGCACTCCCTAAGTTTGGTACAGCTGGATTAACCTGGGGAGCCGTCCCAGTTGTTGTGTTAGTTTTGGCCATTTCTGCCAGAGCCTTGAGAATACTGGATGTATCAGTTGCTGCACTGGCACCGGTACCATTCTTCCTATCCTGGTTATTCAGCTGAGTGAAGTCCTTAGGCGGCGTTCCTGTAGGCGTTGTTGATCGTGAATCTACAGATAATGAAATGTATCAGAAGCCGTTCTCCACCAAATTCTTTTTTCTCATCTCGAAGCAGTATCATACGGTTGGGGTTCTTACCATTCGAATTTTGGGCTGTCAGCTTTTGCTTAAAACCGGAAAGCATTGCGCTAGGGAAAGTATTTCCACGCTCCCATATATCAATGAGCTTCAGAACTCTACCCTAATACCAGAAAAATACGTGAGTTAGAGGGTCATACATCAATACAGGGGGAGAGATTTGGTTTGTTCTTATGGAGACAGGTCTGATGTCGTGGAATAGTACCAGCACTCGACTTGCAAGCCAACTGATCTATAGCTTTAAGCGAGTTCTCTAACGAACGTACCTTTTGATCTTGAGGTGCATTTGCGATAATATCGGTCATGAAGGAAGGCAACAACTCTGTTACGCGATTGACGCCGGCAGCAAATGTACCA
Organism: Cladonia metacorallifera KoLRI002260; assembly: GCA_000482085.2. Taxonomy (NCBI): domain Eukaryota; kingdom Fungi; phylum Ascomycota; class Lecanoromycetes; order Lecanorales; family Cladoniaceae; genus Cladonia; species Cladonia metacorallifera. Next base: position 440,665 of record KI911121.1, read on the forward strand.
TCTGGTGCAGATGGTCCGAATGTTTGTCCAGCCTTGCGGGCCTGTTCTACCCATGCTCTCGTTACAGAATCTACGACATAAAGAACGCCTAGCTTATGTGATGCAGGAGCTTTCTTGAAGTGTGTGTAAACACGCTGGATGAGGACAGTTTCGGACTAAGGAGCAGTACGGTGGGTTAGCGTGAATTTGCAGATCGATGCTCGAGATGGCAACGGATTACACATACTTGTATGTTGGAGTTGCAAAGAGCGGTAATGCTTGAGACCTTGCTTGAGGTAATTCCAGGTGGTTTAAGAGCTAGCATGGACTGGAGAATACTGTCGAGCTCTGCTACGCAGGACGACATTGTGACAAGACTTGGTGTTGATACAGCTTACTTGAGCTCACTCGGTTGGTGGCACACAAGGCCTCAAACTAATGAAAAGATTACGATCGCAGTACAGCTAAGTGTTCTGCAAGCGTTGCCTTGATTTGTTTCTACCGAAGATGACAAAGGAAAGATACGGGAGTGAGGTTAATGATCTGAGGATGAGAGTGTTTGAAAGATGAGCGTTGAGTGTCGAGGTCGGATCTCGGAGTCCGGAAAAAGAGGAATGAAGTGTTGTTACGGTCGCAGCCACTGGAGTCTAGTCCACGAGCAACACACGACCCCACTACTATACGTTGTTGCGGCTGGTACGAGAAAGGTTCACTCTACACCTCAGGCTATGATCTTGATGATTTGATGGTGATTCTCTTGATGTCGTGATGGTATGGGTGATGTGAAAGAAGGAAAGAGCTCGAACGTGGAAGGCGGGATGATGACTGAAATTTCTCTTGGCAAAACCTCAGCCGCGCTAGCTACAATCGGTTAAGTCCCATTTGATAGTATCCTGAGTGATATGGTAGAGTGAGCTCTAGGAAGGACTCGTACATGGTTTCTTTCGTGTAAGCTGACTATCGCTGTATGTAAGAGCCGGGATCTTTGAATAAGCGTACAGCGCATCCCCATTCGCAAAGAGCAGGGCTGTGGAGCTCGAAAGAATCCGAAAACAATCGGCAAACATCGGCTTACTTAGTGCTCGGCCATTTTATCAGCCTTTACGTATTCTACTTCAAGCCCGAATTTCTCTAACTTGGAGCTTCATCCGAGCTTACAACCAAAGCCGTCAATTGACTTTTCTACACCATACACCAAATGGCTACAGCTTTGCGCTTCAGCAATGCTGCTCTTCGCCCAGCTCTCGCTTCTGTCCGCTCGCCTGCTAAGTCCGTTGCTTTCAGTGGCTTAAGATGTTACTCTTCGGCCAAGTCCATGGTACCCAACATTCGCCGCCGAAGATGCTGACCGAGTTGACTGACTGCAAATGACAGACACTGAAAGATACTTTTGCCGAAAAGCTTCCTGGCGAGATTGAAAAGATCAAGAAGTTAAGAAAAGAATACGGCTCCAAAGTTGTTGGGGAGGTCACTCTTGACCAAGTTTATGGAGGAGCTCGCGGCATCAAGTCACTTGTCTGGGAGGGTTCTGTACTCGACTCCGAAGAGGGTATCCGTTTTCGAGGGAAGACAATTCCAGAGTGCCAGAAACTCCTGCCCAAGGCTCCTGGTGGAAGAGAGCCACTTCCGGAAGGTTTGACTCCCTATTAACCAACCCTATTCGCTGTACTGATAGTTGTCAAGGTCTCTTCTGGCTTCTTTTGACCGGTGAAATTCCTAGCGAACAGCAAGTCCGTGACCTCTCAGCCGAATGGGCCGCCCGTTCAGATGTGCCCAAATTCATCGAGGAGCTCATCGACCGCTGCCCGAATGATCTGCATCCAATGGCCCAATTCTCCATTGCAGTCAATGCTCTTGAGCATGAATCAGCCTTCGCCAAAGCCTACGCCAAGGGTATGCCCAAATCAGAATACTGGAGCCACGCTTTCGAGGACTCAATGGACTTGATTGCCAAGCTGCCTACAATTGCCTCACGCATTTACCGAAACGTCTACAAAGATGGAAAAGTTCCGCCAGTGGAAAAGGACAAGGATTATTCGTACAATTTCGCAAACCAGCTTGGATTCGCTGAGAACAAGGACTTCGTCGAACTGATGAGACTGTACCTTACTATCCACACCGACCACGAGGGTGGAAATGTTAGTGCACATACCACCCACCTGGTCGGCAGTGCTCTGAGTTCTCCTATGCTATCTCTTGCAGCAGGTCTGAATGGTCTTGCTGGCCCGCTCCATGGCTTGTACGTGCTCCAATCTCTTTCAAGCTCACCGTGACTGACGAGAACTCCAGAGCCAACCAAGAAGTCCTCAACTGGTTACAAAAGATGAAGAAGGCTATTGGCTCAGACCTCTCTGACAAAGCTATAACAGACTACCTCTGGTCGACCCTCAAATCCGGGCAAGTTGTCCCAGGCTACGGCCACGCCGTCCTCCGCAAGACCGACCCCCGCTACGTCTCCCAACGTGAATTTGCGCTACGTCACCTGCCCGATGATCCTATGTTCAAGCTCGTCAGCCAAGTTTACAAGATTGCGCCTGGAGTCTTGACCGAGCATGGCAAGACCAAGAACCCGTATCCGAACGTGGACGCCCACTCGGGTGTGCTATTACAATACTATGGGCTGACGGAGTCGAGCTTCTACACTGTTCTCTTTGGTGTTAGCAGAGCAATCGGTGTCCTACCTCAGATCATTATCGACCGGGCTGTTGGAGCGCCAATTGAAAGGCCTAAATCCTTCAGCACGGAAGCGTGGGCGAAGTTGGTCGGAGCTACGTTGTAAGAAGGGAAAAATTATGTGCAGGTGAAGCCAATGGCGGGGAAAATTTGAGATAATTGAGGAAGAGCAATGTCATTAGCCATGCACTTGTATTACCTACGATAGACTGACGTTAGCGCTTGTTGAATAGGGATGTCTTATTAGGTGCTGCTCTCAGGATTGTTAGGCTTAAGTATGAGAGCTACGTTTGATTATCCAAGGCATGGTTGAACAAAATGATCATTTATGATGTCTATTATAAAGTAATATTGTTTCCCTCACCAAAGAAATGTTTGATTCTTTGAATTGTAGTAGCTATTTGATAGCATTGCTGACCCTACTTAGGGGCTGGGTATTCTGCAGACAAATACCGTGTAATAGTACCTCGGAAAGTGAAAATGAAAATTTGTTTTCGGTGACCGATTGGACAGGTATGCGGTGAAAGATCGTGGGTGCGCTAGGTCAAAGTTATGGGGCGGTTGGCGTCCAACGGATCGCAGTTTAGCGGCCTGTCGTTGAACCCTGGAACCCTCCCTGGCGGAACTCCGAACGCGAACGGCAGGTTCAACCAAAAGCTCCGTCAACACCTCTGCTTACAGTACTGTCGTACTGCGATTATCGGATCTTACTGTGCAAATTTATACTCAGAAGCCATTGGACACGAACCAATCTGGTCACCGACTATTGTGCTACGCTTAGAGATCAGGATTATCTTACTCTCACCAGCTTCACTGAGTCTTTCACATCCAGCGTGCAATTCACCAGATCACCTTGGTTCCTTTCATCTCTTTTGCAAGGAAGCACCACTCTTCCCTTGGTCAGGGCCCCTAGAATCACGCCAAAGCTCGAATGGCAGCAGCTACTCCCGTCACGGGCACTGCGCCGGTGAGCCTTGAGAAGAAACCTGTGAAGTTTAGCAATCTGCTACGTAAGAGCCTCCTGGGCAACCCCCGGCTGTCATCGTGACTGACCGCCTTCAAATATAGTGGGAGCGGGACTGAATATGTTTGAGTAAGTTGAGATGCTCTTTACAACATACAATAGCATGCGGCTAATCTTCTGCAAGGGTTACCACACTTGGCCAGGTACTCACACTACTCTCCTGGAGCGAGCGACATGCTGACACGAAAACAAGCCGCTGGAGGTGGTCAAGACTACAATGGCAGCAAACAGAGCAGACGGCTTCACAGGTTCACTGGCAAGGATATGGGGAAGAGGAGGCGTGCTGGGATGTAAGCTCTTCCACGGCGCTGTACCATTTACTCCTTATTCACTAAGATCGTCTACAGTCTACCAAGGACTCATCCCCTGGGCATGGATCGAAGCCTCAACCAAAGGCGCCGTTCTCCTCTTCGTCGCCTCAGAAGCAGAATACTACGCCAAGTCCTTCGGCGCCAACGACTTCGGAGGCGGCATAGCAGGTGGTATGGCTGGAGGTGTAGCTCAAGCATATGCCACAATGGGATTTTGCACGTGTATGAAGACGGTGGAAATCACAAAGCACAAGATCGCCGCCAAGGGCGTCAAGCCTCCAGGCACCTTCGAGACCTTCATGGATATTTGGAGGAAAGAGGGTATTAGGGGTATCAACAGAGGTGTCAATGCGGTTGCTATAAGACAAACGACGAATTGGGGTTCAAGATTCGGTCTATCTCGGCTTGCTGAATCAGGCATCAGGAACGTGACAGGCAAAGAGGAGGGGCAGAAGCTGGGGTCTATGGAGAAGATATTGGCGAGTGGACTTGGTGGTGGTTTGAGTGCTTGGAATCAGCCAATCGAAGTCATCCGGGTTGAGATGCAGAGCAAGACCGAGGATCCCAATCGGCCCAAGAACTTGACTGTGGGGAAGACGCTGAAGTACATTTATTCAAGCAATGGTATTAAGGGACTATATCGAGGTGTGACACCTCGTATTGGGTTGGGCGTTTGGCAGACTATTTGTATGGTGGCGCTTGGCGATATGTGAGTCTTCTCCTCGACGGGCCAGGAGGCACTACTAATACATGCAATAGGGCGAAGGAGGCTGTTGAGAAGCTTACGGGTGACAAGGTCACAGCAAAGCACTAGTCTTATTTGCAGCGTTCCAGCATTTTTTGCAGTTGTATCAACATCGATAGCTGGGTTGTTCTGGAGCCTCCTTGCTGGCTTCTTGCATGCTTCACAATAGACGGGTTGCAGGAATTGGAGTGTGAGAAGTGGAATTTGTCTGTACAAGGACTTAGGGTCATGATACAATAAACCTCCATTACCATTGAACACCACATATGCACATGCATCTCCCCATTCCCCCCATCCAACCCTCAAACCCCCAAGACACCCTCATCACCCCCTCCCCTCCCACCTCCTCCTCCCATCCCCCTCCGCACTAAACGCCAACTCCGGCACCTTCCCCCTGCCCCCCATCCTCCCCAACAACCACTCCGTAACACTAACAACCTTACTCACCCCCCCCCTCTCCCAATCCCCCCCCTCAACCACATGCTCAATCGTATGTTCCAGTATCCTCCCCTCACCATCAAACTCAAATATAAATAATCCGCAAAACTCTTCATCGTCCCTTGCATCCCCACCAAGCCATTCCGTAATCTTATCTACTTGCTCACTAGCGCCGATGCCTTTGTAAAACGCGCCCATGCCTTTTCCGCGTGTTTTGCCACAGGTGCGCCAGCGGACGATGAGGCGTTCGGGACGATCTGAATTGTATGAGGAGGAGGAGGAGGGATGGGGGGATTTCGTGATGCGCTCGGAGAGGATGTCGAGGCGGACGTTGCCGACGATGGGGACGCGGCCCCAGGCCATGGGGAAGGTCCATAGCGCGGCGTGGTAGGCGACGCGGCCGGAGACGGTGGGGAGGTGTGGGTGCGTGGAGGGGAAGAGGTGGAGGGTTATGTGTGGGGAGAGGATTTCGGGAGGGAGGGGGGAGGCGAGGAGGGTGGGGAGGCGGGATTGGAGGATGCGGAGGGCTAGGAGGGGGATGTTAGTGGANACTTTTTCCGAGTTTGAGGGTCCGCTCGTCTGGTGGGGAATGGTCGTTGGGGGAGGGCTTGGTTTCTCGTTCGTTATTGTCTGGGAAGCGGAGGGGAGGGGTGGAGCTGGTGAACCAGATTTCGGGGAAGAGGGAGCGGTCGGAGCGGACTTGGGCGAGGGTACGACATGGTGTTAGAGGGGTGGGTGTGGGTGCTGGGTGCTGGTTGAGGTTTTTGAAGCTGGGGGCTAGAGCTTGCGGCTTCAGACCATGGCGGGGCAAGCGGACGAGATGCAGAAGAGACGTCTTCCTCATCAGAATTGATGGTCACCGGGGCTTGTGGTAAGACATTTGTGATCCGTTAGACGGGGCGGTGGAGGAGGAAGTCTCTATGAGATATTGTGGTTGGAGCTGCTGCACGTGACTTTTTTTGGTGACGTAGATCTTTGTTGATTTTATGAGTAGCTTCTACTGCCTCACTGTGCTAACTGATGTTAAACATCTACGAAGTAGAGCACTGTGGATGCTTTGCTTAAGACCTTGCTACATATGAGGAGGAGACTGTCCCCGTTTGCTAGCCGGTCTTAGGGAACGCACGCTCGGAAGTTCTGCTATGTAATGTAGCTGAGAATGGATGAGTTCTCTCGCTTCGCCAATGCCCAATCATTGTCTATGCGTCTTGACAAGTATTGTTTCTGTGTTAGCAAGTTGCGTTGCTTAAATGCTTGCCTAGCAGGGCTTGATCACTTTGAAAACGGACCTTCTGTTTGAGTGTGACTTACCTGTTACTCATTCGTTCTGGTCTCCTTCCGATACAACGCGCAAATTTAGATGAAGCCTCTATCTTGATTCTCGTTCGCCAATGCGTAGGGCATAGGGAAGACTGAAGCGTGTCGCCTTTGATGGCCCGTGGTAGCGCTGAGATGTCGTAGATGTTAATGTCGCTGCGATGCAAGCAATGTCGAGATGGCTTAGCTGGGACGTAAGGGTCTCTTGCAACATAACGTCTGAGCAGCCGCATCAAAAGATGACGTCGATCAAACCACCTTGGTTCGATTCGAATCCAATAACCGGAGAGCACCACCAATCAAGTAGAGACTTCCTGTAATAAGAGTCTGCATTCCACCATTTTCGTCACCGATCCTTTTGGCCAGGTTGAGAGCTCCCTCAATGCTGGATTCAAAGGCGGTGTGACCTTCTCCGTAGACAGTCTTCCAGACTTTGATGTATTCGTCCTGCAGCTCTGAAGGAAAAACCTTCTCGGGTTGTTTAAAACATCGGTCTGCAAGGGAGTCAGCCTAAACAGGATATCATAGGGAGCATTGTGTGGACTACCTGAGGGAGTACCGTTTACGGTTTCATCGTAAGTGCTCAGGATTAGGTGCTGTATCGATACATTTCGTTCCTTTAGAGTCTGAGCGATCAATCTCAGAAGAGCCGCTCCGTCTCGGTCTGAGATATGGCTGAAAATGAGAATGCGTGGAACGGACATCGCGCTATTAGCAACGTTTTAACATAATCTTCCATGTGATAGATAGGACATGAATGAATACCTTTGCAATTCACCAGCTACCTCAGCGAACCATTCGGCAGCTTTCTGTACACTCAAGTCGTTATGAGCTCCGTCTAAGTACCATTGATAAGGTCCATCGACAATTTGCTGATATCGCCCGAGCCAAAAGAATTGCTCTACCCCTCCAACGATATCGAGTGAGGTTAGACTTGGTTCTCCGGGTAGCTTTGCCTTTAAGAAACCATTACATAGCGCGAGAGCAAGTGACGCATTGGTCCTTTGGACTTCTGGTTTCAGTGCTGGCGCGTTTTTAGGGAGCAGAGGATCGATACCGTCAACATATTTCAAAATAGCCTCTTTCTCCTTTGCTCGCTGATTCAATACTTCGACGACTGCAGGTTCCTGAGGGGCTGAGAAAGCAAGTGCGCCTTTCCTGAAAACTCCAGCCTTATGCCAAGCGATGTTCTCTATTGTAGGGCCGAGCTGAGCAATATGATCCATTCCGATAGGGGTAATACCTGAGACCACGGTTTTTTCAACAATATTAGTAGCATCATACTGGCCCCCATTATGCGTTTCAAAGACTGCAGCATCCACTCCCTCTGCAATAAATGCGTGAACGGCTACTAGCATCAGAAGCTGGAGATATCGTGGTTTAGAGTCGCAGCATGATAGCTTATCCCAAACCTCAAAGATGTATTTAGCAAATTGAGCCTCTGATAATGGCTCTGAATTGATTTGGACTCTCTCCTGTACGCACTTAAGGTGGGGCGAGGTGTAAAGGCCGATTTTCCTTGGGAACCCGGTTCTATGTCCGTGCATTTTCAGAAAAGAGCTGACAAAAGCGCATGTACTACCCTTTCCCTTTGTACCCGCCACATGTACGACGTTCAAATTGTTGACATCTCGGTCCTGAAAAGAATTAATAGAAATAGTTATGGGGTGTTTGGGACCTTAGCACTGAATAGCCCAGCTGCTGTAACCAATCCTTCATTCCTGTTAAGCTGGGTGCACCTTTGAAGCTTGGATTTGCTTTCGAGCCAGGCATCAATTCGAAGTCTGTTTTTTGGGTTGGACTCAAGCTAGGCCGAGCCTTCCGACGCCTGCTGTCGAGGAGATTTATAGCATCCTGTCGACGGTCAGTCATTGCATTTCCACTAGGAGCCTCGAAATTGCCTTATATTTTCTTTCCATTCTGTGAATGTTCTGGGGTCTCAGGCTTCTACTCATATTAAAAATGGAATATGTATTGGATTAAATTATATATTCGAAGGATTTGCCTAAATATTGTTGGTACGGCTATAGGTGCATAAATAGCCCGGGGGCACGCTCCCGGGTCGAAAACTTTGAACATTCTCAGCCCTACCACCCGATGTAGATGGCATCAGCACAAAGATACAACAAAGTTTCTAGCGTGCTACCTGGGTATCTATATCTCGTTCAGGATAAGGGAAAAAGGCACTGTATGAGTACTGTATCATTAGGTCAGGCACTCATGCCGAGCCAAAGAAACTTAACAATTTCCGATCTACTTCGTCTAAGTATGTCCATCTATTTTCAAGCAGACTAGGTTGCATCATCTCAATCATGCAAATTTAGCAAGTTTATCATTTGGTCTGCTCGTAGCTTAATCATGCATGCATCTATGCTAACCTAACCTTAATACTAACAAGGAGGAAAATTGCGCTTATCTTTTTGAAATTCAGCAGAAATGTCTGTTCAGGGTACGGTATCGTGTGGTGGCAGTGGCTTGAATGTAGGAAGGGAAGGGCTTGGCTTGTCAGACTCCAGTAGGAAATAATATTCTCAATGCCCCTTGCAAGTCGCCGTTGTAACTAAGGTAGCAGCCAAGGTTATGAAATATAGAACTAATGGGATTGCTACCAGAGCGAACTTTCATTGACCTGCATGCGATCTTTGGGAGACACCCAACGGATATAGATGCCAAAATGTCTTTTGTGATTGAGGAGGAATAGCTATCGTACCAGGGGGAACAGAGAAGCGCTCTTTGTATAAATGTACAACACCTCTACCACGATCTCTTATGCACCGCTCAGAACAACTAAGACTTATCCAGATCTGCCAGAATTTTCTCGCCCTTTTGGCGCGCGGATTCAAAATCACCAACCATGTAGAAAGCACCTGGTAGAGCGATTGATTAGTGTCTTGCACATTGGATGGGAAGATTGTAGCAGCATACCTTCTGGCAAATCATCACCCTCTCCATTCATGATAGCCTTGAAGCTACGAATGGTATCCTTCAAGTCCACCAACTTGCCTTCAATACCGGTGAAAACCTGCGCGACGGTGAAAGGCTGGCTCAAGAATCTCTGCAATTTTCGAGCCCGCTCTACAGTCAACTTGTCTGCTTCTGACAACTCGTCCATACCCAGAATGGCAATGATATCTTGTAGCGACTTATACTCTTGCAACATCTGCTGTACGCGGGAAGCAGTGTCGTAATGATCTTGACCAACCACACGAGGATCCAACATACGAGACTTGGAATCCAGAGGGTCGACGGCGGGGTAGATACCTAATTCTGAGATACCTCGGGACAGCACGGTGGTGGCGTCCAAATGAGCAAATGTGGTGGCAGGGGCAGGATCAGTCAGATCGTCAGCAGGCACATAGACGGCTTGCACGGAGGTAATTGATCCCTTTTGGGTGGTCGTGATACGTTCTTGCATAAGACCCATGTCGACGGCGAGAGTGGGTTGATAACCGACGGCGGACGGGATACGACCAAGAAGAGCCGACACTTCAGAACCGGCTTGTGTGAAACGGAAGATATTGTCAATGAAAAGGAGCACTAAGCATGTTAGCTGAATAAATATTATTGCATTAGCATAACAGCTTACCATCTTGACCCTCTTCATCACGGAAGTACTCAGCCACAGTCAAACCAGTCAGAGCGACACGAGCACGAGCTCCTGGAGGCTCGTTCATTTGGCCGAACACCAGGGCGACTTTGGAATCGCCATCGAGCTGGATGACCGAGGTTTCTTGCATTTCGTGGTACAGATCGTTACCTTCTCGCGTGCGTTCACCGACACCAGTGAAGACTGAGAAACCACCGTGGGCTTTGGCAATGTTGTTCTGTGATCAATATTAGCTTAATCCCGTCGGAAGTATTAATACTAAAGCGGAACTACGTACAATGAGTTCCTGAATGAACACAGTCTTGCCGACACCAGCACCTCCGAAAAGACCAATCTTTCCGCCACGAGCGTACGGGGCGAGCAGATCTACGACCTTGATACCAGTAATAAGCACCTCGGCGGATGTCGATTGCTCAACGAAGGCTGGAGCATCGGCGTGGATAGGCATCTTTTGAGTGTGCTTGATCGGGCCACGCTCATCGATGGGCTGTCCTGTAACATTCATGATACGCCCTAGGGTTCCTGGTCCAACAGGTATCATGATAGGAGAGCCAGTGTCGGTAGCTTTTCGCCCACGCACGAGTCCCTCGGTACCTATAAGTGCATCGTTGAGCATTGTGGTCGATGGTCCTTGAAAATTTCCAAGCTTACCGTCCATAGCAATCGTTCGGACAACATTTTCACCCAGATGTTGCTATAGAATCATTAGCAAGCCGGTCCAGTATTGGTTAAAGCTCTAGAGTTCGCGTACAGCAACTTCCAGGACCAACTTCTGGCCTGCGTTGTCCGTCTCTAAGGCATTGAGAATAGGTGGTAATTGATCGGTGTCGAATTTCACTGAGCATAGCAGAATAATATTAGCCATCATTTCTATATTCTGCAGACCCAGAGTCTTATGTGCCAGCTTTTAAATTTCTTTTTGAGGGATTTCGCCGTACCATCCACGACAGCTCCAATGACCTGGTGTATCTTGCCATCTCCAACACCACTCGCAAAACGAGCTCCTAAGGCTGGAGCGAAATTGCTCTTTATAGGTTGGAAGGCGCGTCGAGCTGCTGTTGGCCTCGCCAAAGCAGAGGCTCGAAGCGTTCGAGCGAGTCCGCTGTATCCGGGCCACCGAGGTTAGCTTGTGCCATTGGTGCTCGGAACGCATCTCAGAGCAATTTCTCGTACCTCTTTAACATTATAATTGATGTGAAAGAACGGTCGAAGGTGGAGTGGAGTATGAAAATGACAGTAGAAGAGCTTTGCTTGGATGTAAAGAAGAGGAGGTTGCTATGCTCGGAAAAGACCGCTAATTTAGCTTGCAGCTTAATTTTGTACACGACCTAACGACTTCACCCTGCAAGATTCAGCATACTGCCCACATGCGGATCGCCGTCAATTGAGCTGCACAAGCTGTAAAGAGCTCCATACTTCGGCTCTTGAGCACTTCCGCTCATTTCATATATCCCTCCATCATTTTGACGCACCCTCACAATGCTTCGATCCTTTCCTCGAGCTGTCCCCAGCTCCTCCTCATTCCGAACTCTTCCTGCGATCCGAACCGCTCTCAGACCAAAACGATCTCTACCAAGATACTTGACCGAGTCAAGACATCAACAAACGCGTTCGGCATCTGATCATGCTATCTCGAACCCAGTCCTGGCGCAGATCGAGAAGCGGTGGGAGGAGATGCCTCCTCAGGAGCAGGCTGATCTATGGATGGCATTGCGAGACCGAATGAAGAATGATTGGCATGACTTGACCCTACAAGAGAGGAAAGCAGGTATGTCGACCTTTACCAGATCCTCAAAGCCACTTCGATACTGTCACATCTTTCATCCACGTTGTTACGTCACAATGTCTAGATATCTGCCCTACGTTTGCCCTATTATCACATATCCCCCAGAATGAACTCAATCTAATGACTCTATTCGAATCCAGCATACTGGATCGCCTTCGGCCCCCACGGTCCCCGCTCCCTCCCCCCACCCGGCGAGAACTGGTGGGTATTCAAAATGACTATGATGGGTGTGGGTGTCTCTCTCGTTCTATTTTGGATCATACGGCAATTTGCACGACCAGCACCAAAGACTATGAACGCACAGTGGCAAGAGATGTCAAATGAGTACTTGAGGGTATGTCTCCAACCTTCTGCAGGGATGCCTCAGGCATCAGTATACATATTTGCTTTTTGGACCTTGATATTGATGTTGTGTCAACCTTTTAGAACCAAAAAGCCGAACCCATCACTGGTGTGTCGTCAGAAGGATACAGCGGTTTAGGAATGGTGCAAAGCAAGCCGCTGAAGGGTGGAATACCAAAGGATGATGATTAGTGGTTGGCAACATTTCTAAAACGTTATTCGCAAGAGCTCTATGTATTTTATTAGTGCAAGCATCACCAACAACATCATCTTCTTCATCAGGCAAAGTGCGGTCCCTCAGACATGGACTTGATCTACTTGTTGAGGTGAATGTTGCGAAAGACGCACAAAGGGCAGGCTATGAGTCTACTTGCTGTTGACGGCTGGGGAATGGTCACCTTTTTTGGTGGGGCTCTTTGTACACAGGCATAGAACTAAGTATCATATCACATGGTTTACATCCCTGCGTGGTCCTCGATTTTAACGAAGCAGCACGTCGAGTTTTAAAGTTATATATTGATACAGCTCGCATTAACCGAACCCAAGTTCACCGAACCCAGGTCTTAGATATGCTTGACGCCATCCTAATGGTTTCCCAAAATTCGTTATAGATGACTATAATGTCCCTCCCATATTCACATAACTCATGGCCCGTTCATCGCCCATCACATATACATATCATCACATAACCCCAACAGCAGTACTCTTCTCCCTATACTCTTGAAAAGTACCCATCCCCCCACCGCCATCATCCCCTTCATCATCATGTTTTTTCCGATCCTTCCTCATCCTCGCATCCCACTCCTCTTCTTCAGCAGCAATGAGAGATTGGAATTTATGCTGTTGGCCTCGAGCGAGGTAAATCGGGGCAGTCTTACGCTGGGCTACGGCTTCGGTTATGAGGACGTATTTGATACTTGAGCCTTAAAGATGTTAGTGAGTCAAGCCCAGATTGATTTTCTGGAGACGTACCAGGTGCTTCAAACATTGTCTCAGTGAGCAGCCTTTCGCAGACAGTTCGTAGCCCTCGGGCTCCTGTGCCCATGTCTAAAGCGCTCTTCGCTACCTCCCTCAGAGCCCCTCTGGTAAACCGTAACTCCACGCCACTGAGTTGGAAGAGCTGCTCGTATTGCCTCATCAGACTATTCCGGGGCTCTGTAAGCACACGAACTAGTGCCTCTTCATCCAATGCTGACAGTGCCGCAGACACGGGTATGCGGCCGACTAGTTCGGGGATCAGGCCATACGTCTGCAAGTCGGTGGGTTCGACGAAATCTAGTGGGTTATACTCGGTGAGCGGTGCTTGATCGGGTGACTGGGTGGTAAAGAACGGGAGGTTTTTCTCATATAATTTGCTTTCTTCTGAGCCGGTTTTGACAGAGATGGTGGTATCGCGGTTGCCAGCAGCTACGGAAGGTGAGGAGGAGGAGCGAATAGGTGAGCCGAAGCCTATGGATCCTTTGGCGATACGGTTCATGACCGTTTTCTGCAAGCCAACGAATGCGCCAGCACAGATAAACAAGATATTATCTGTCCGGACGTTGTAGGTTTCAGCCTTTGAAGGCCCGTTACTATTATTAACTGAACCGGACGAAGTAGACGAAGGGCCTCCCATCATGCCGCCTGAAAGAGGGCTATTGGTTGGATAGCTACTCGTCGGCGCTCCAGGCCCGCGTGCAGACTTTTCCTGCTTTGCTTGTATTTGAAGAGTGGTACCTTCAATAATCTTCAATAGTGCTTGCTGCACGCCTTCACCACCAACATCTTTCCCGTGGCTTACTTTCGCCGTACTGATCTTGTCTATCTCATCAAGACAGATGATACCCCGCTCTGCAGCTGCAACGTCGTAGTTCGCCGCTGCTAAGAGGCGTGATACGCAAATCTCGGCATCTTCACCGATATAACCCGCTTGGGTAAATGGTGTGCAATCTGACATGCTAAAAGGGACTGAGAGTACCCGGGCAAGAGTTTTGGCCATGAGGGTTTTCCCCACGCCAGACGGGCCGAGAAGAAGGATGTTAGCTTTGTCGAGAGTCAAAGTGGAAGGATCGTTTATTGGGGGAGCTCCTAGGCCCGAGGACGGGGGATGTAGTGGGATAGCTTGCTGGTGGCCGGGATATTCATCTATCTTAATAAGCCGGAGCGTTGTACATGAAAATAACCTCCCTACCTTCTAATGGGTGCCCCTCTGCCATCTCCCTCCGTAATTGCTGTTGCAGCAATTCCTGCTCCTCATCCTCCCGCCTTTGTAACTCTTGTATTCTCTGATAATGGTTATAAACAGCAACGCTTAAAACTTTCTTTGCTCGTTCTTGGCCCACGACAAAATTATCGAGATGTTGTTTGAGCACCTTCGGTGTCAAAGTCGGTGCTCCAATGGCAGAAGCATTGCCCAACGGTCCTGATGTAGGTCCTCCGGGTTCGTAGCTTCCTGTGAATGGTTGGCCAGTGAAATCTGACCTGCGGAATTGGGATGACGAGCATAACGTTGATGTCGTATTAAATGAGCGATATATGGAGGAAAGCGTGAGGTACGATAATCTTGCTTGAGGTCGAGGAGGACCGACGGCAATGGGAAGGAAACCCATTGACCTGGTCTCGGTTATGTTGTGGATGAAGGGTCACCCCTTCAGCGTCCGGCCACCATCATGGCCAGATGGTATCGATGTAGAGCATCAAGTAGTATTTCGCTGGTAGAAATGATTCTTTGAATGCCTTTCGAAGCTCTGCCGGGCTCTTGCAGCTTAATGGCCTTGTCGTCGTAGGCATGGCCAGCGGAGATAAGGCATGCTGGCCTCCGCTAGCGTAAAGCTAACAGTCAGTCGGAAAATAGCCCCTAAAGTAATAACATTCCATCTGCTACAACTGCACTCTAGAACCAAACCCATGTCGATATACAATTTGTTGAATTATTACCGGACAAATTTGAAAGATAGTATTTCTACAGGTTTAACTGATTTCTTTGCTTTTGCTATATTTTGGATGTTAGATTGGAGGTGTGCTCGGAGGAACTGTCTCTTACAAGACGGACTCTTTGAATTCAACACTGTGGCCAAATTACGTTCTCAAGCACCATTTGCATTGTTTGACATACCCTCGCCATTTGAGTATGCTACGCAGTGAACCAAAGAAAGGCTTCGGAGAGAATTATTAGGGCGAAGCGATACCCAAACGAAAGAAAGTCTCAACGCTTAGGAAAACAACAGAAAGCAAACCCTTTGATGTCTTTTGGGGATTCAATTCCAAAATCTTCGGTAAGATAGACTTATCCAGTACGGCAAGCTCCTTGCACTGTCTGGTATCACCATTCTCGTCTCCAGCCTGAGGTGGGGCACGCTGTTCGCCGTCGTCATTTCCTGCCTACATCTTCACCCAACGGCGCAATCTGATTTCCTCCTTTCCACAAGCATGCTCAAAATTTTGATGTCATCCTCTCGCGTAATATTTGCAGCGTGCTCGAGGTCCAAATTGTTTTTTCACAATTTCTACGGAGGCTAGAGGGATCATAGAGCTCAAGATGTAATCAAGATCGCCCACAGCGTCTTCAAGCTAGAATCCATGAAGGTATGACAAGAAATCTTCTAGGTGAGACAGGCTACGTTCCTTAGCACGGGAAAGCTTATCAAAGGAGTTGGGCCTGAGGACCGACCAACCTCCATACGAAGCGCGCTAGGTTCATTGACAGCAGGTTAATTCAATTCGATCCGCGGCCATCCGCTTGACTTGCTAAGAAGTCGTACCTGAGGGCATCATGGTTTATATATGTATGTATCTCTGATCACCACATCGCTTTTGAGACGTATTAAGCTCGCCTACCCAATCGATCGATGTCTCATACATTCCTAGTCCATCAAATGGCCTCACCAAGATCTCCAAAGCAGTATCAGAACTCCTTTCTTTTTAAAAGAGTGATGATCGAGGCTCTTCATCTCTTCAGGAAGTACTTGAATCTTTAGATTGTCCAGAAAAGGTCGTTTGAATCATACCATTGTTGCTGCAGGGAGGCTTGGTGGAATTTTAACAAGGCAATGACTGCTCAAATAGGGGCACACCTTCACATTTCACACCACTCATCACTTATCCCCAGTAATTGGGCTTGAGGCCAAGGAGAATTGAGATGCACAATGCCCGCATAAGCTTATCAGCATAACTGCTATCATGAAGCGACGTTCGGTCAAACCTCGTTGTCTGAAGGCTCCGGAGGTGAAGGTTCCGGACCGGGCTCATAATTCACGGCAGAACCCCCAGAGTCCTTGCATTTGATGATGACGAAACCGAATGAGTTTGGGCGAATTCATAGCCCTCTATGAACCTTACGTAAGTTAGTCTGTCGACGGCCAAAAAAGGCCAGCCTTGTTCGAAACCATGAGTGTGGTCGATCTTCAGCCGGGATGGCTTGTACGTTCTCCAAAAATAGCGCCAAACCATGCTGTAAGGGGACTTTTGGGCGAGTTCACGAATTCAAAGTTGTCATGTCAGAGTGAACACACGTTGTCAGTGTGCACTAGTGAACCGTTAGGAGAGGTGAAATTCTACGCTAGCAAATGATGGTGAATATGATTCGACTTCTCCCGTGCGGCGCCCAAGACATAACGTTATCTGTTTCGATCATGCCAGTGCTGGCAGCGCGACAGAGTTATGGTATGCAGCCAATGAGATACTCATTGTTTGGTTGTCATAGGGATGAAGCAGCCATTGACTTGACTGGATGACCAGGTACGTCTTCATGTGTGTTCACATCGGTAGCCACCCGGGAATGTAATTGCTGACTTACTATACTTTATGACAAAGGTTCCTGTTCTCCATTTCAAAGTGCGGTGTGAAGTTGCAATGTGGCAAACAATGAACAATTCACGTCCATTCATTGTCTAAGGTAAAATCTCGAGGTCGTCTAAGGCTTCACCGGAGCTTTTGCATCCGGGTTGCTCTTGATTCACGGCGAGCGTGTTAGGCATCGCTAACTATATATATCCTCCTTCTCCCCCCGTCTTCCTTCTTCGAGCTTGGCCAAGTGGTTATTCATTCTCCCACACATGCATAATCAGAAGAGTTGATCGAGGAAACGCTTCATGCCCTTCGTGGATCTTGCGCGGCATAATATGGTACTATAGTCGCACACCCTTGCTCCCTTCTGTCTACGTCCTGAGCAGCAGGCACTCTGGGTTGAATTTGCCCCCATAGAGGTAGCACCACCGGTCCAAAATTCGCCGCCCAATATGGCACACGCTTCCATTGCCCAGTAATGATAATTATGCAACAGCCTGTGAGGCGGCTGCAAAGCTCATTATAGGTGCTTGGATAGAGTACCCACGGCCCGGCACAGAATAACCATATATATATGAATATATATATATAGAGGTTATTGTAGGTTCAGGTCTTCCACTTCTCCTATAATTTTTGAACAGACTATCTGCTAACATAAATGCAGCCACCAAGCACAGAAGCTGCGCCAAAGTTTCTGTGGAATGAAGGAATAAGCATGTTCCTATCATTCAGACTTCATGATGCTGTGATCAGATAACTCAAATTCGGAATGAGAGTGTCTAACAGTCGTGAGATACCTAGCAGAAGTAAGATACCCAAGAATCAATTACCGTGGAGACTCCCGAGTTCCTCGAACCTCGCACAATCAAGTGTCGGCGGCTTGAGGAGTCGATCCCAAGAGCCTACTCGGCCACCTCTCCGCTATGGAAGGGTTGGCATAGCCTTTGCCGCTCCTCGCTCGCTTTACTTCTGAGACCCAATGCAGACTCTGCTCGGTCAAACCGTGGATTTGGACAATCCTCTCATTATGTACTATACGTTCATCACATTCGTTGCTGCCATTATTGCCTAGGCCTATGCAACAAACATCACGTCTGTATCTGACTTTGTAACCCAAATCGATCGTTCCAACACAATTATATCAACCCTTGTTGTGTGCGCTACGGAAGCTAAACGACCAATCTCTATCCACTTGATGAAAACAGAGTCGGATAAAAAGCTCCTGGACAACCTGGACAACCTGGACATAGAGCTGAGGGAGCCTATTATCTCTCACTGGATCGCGGGTACGGATGAATTCCACCAACTTCGAGAGCAGTGCAAGACGGCCTATAGTCCTATGACAACACGATGGGGTGTTGTTAATTGCGGCGTCATAGGAAGGCCAAGCATGAGGCCAGTCTTTCGGTCTTAAGAACTGTACAAAGTTAAATTGAAATATTCTAAGGTTTTTCTCGGTTCCAAATTTCTAACAACATCTCTGGATCAGCTGCTCAATCCTGCAGAACAACCGCGATCTCCTCAAAATGCTCTCTGAGCGCTTTTTCACTCACCAAAAGATCTAATCCGTAACGACGGCAGTCCTTTGCTCCAGGAAGGACGCATACTCCTGCTGAAGCAGAGTATTGAAGGCCCAACAACGAATCTACAATCTTTGGTAACAAAGGTGGACTTCGAGCTGGGTTTCCGTCTGCGGTCACATATTCAACCATTGCTTGCCATCTCATCGTTTCAAGCGAATTCACCAAACGCCGCCGATGTCTTGGTTGGCCCCATGGGCATCGTAGGCACAGGATATACCCTAACTCGGGCGCGACAGATTGTAATATGTGACAATAACTGGGCAGAATGGAAAGTAACGCAGGCCGAGTTCCGCATCCATAGATACGGGCAGCTGAACGACACCATTGCTTGGCCCCTTTGGTGTCTAGATGTTCCGATCGAAAAGAAGTTGAGAACCCGGCACGAGACCCGCCGCAAGTTGAAGAAGAGGACAGAGCGTAAGGACGAGGATGCTACGCAGTGGGCTCTCTCTCACAGATCCGTTTCCTAAACTCTCCAACGGATCTTTGCTTGGCTTTGCCCTTTCTCTTGCTGTCAAATCAGACGTATCTAGCAAGTTTCTTCAGAGCATTTGTCTTTGTGTCGTGTGATTTTGTGGCCTGGCTCCGCAACATTTTGTCCGACAGTCAATACCATAGACTATCAATCAATGCAGCTCATCCCAGCCTAACAGCACCGTTGTTTGCTTGATCAGCAAATCTCCTCTGCCATGGAGGAAGACGTGGACCGCGAGACCCAATGATGGCCTTTTACAAGCACGATGAAGGCCCAGAGAAGAATATCACCTTATGGTATCCAGTTTTCTACGCAAAGACCAAAGCGGAGCGAAGTATCATCATCAGGGATTGGCTTGCTGACATTGCCGCGGAGCATCCGGACGGGTTCAACAATGACACCAGCGCGACTTTCAACAAGAATGGAAGCGACACGCCCAGCGTGTACACCACCACGCAGTCAGATCTTGAGATGCTACAAATCTATCAGAATGATGAGCTTGTGCCAGACCAGGCCGCTGCTATCCTGATTGGGCGAGGCAAGGGACGATCTGATGGCATGTTGTCAGTACCACCTAATGTGGATGGCAAGAGCAACGGGAAGTGCTACTCGGGGTAGTGTTTTCCAGTGAGCCGAAGGCCCAGTATCAAGATCTGGCAGCACCAGTCAAACCTCGTTGGAACAGCAAGCAGAAAAAGGCCATAACTCTCTAGCATCACATGAAATCCCATTCCGATCAAGCCACGGAGGGTGTAGCCAAGAGTGGAGGGAAGAAGCGATAATACGGTTCAAGCAAGGCACGGTTCCTATTCTCGTGAGTAAAGTGAGTGTCGGTGGTAGGGGCCTTAATTTCCAGGGTGTCGATTGTCTTATCTTCTGGGAAATGCCGGAATCGCTAGAGTCGGTCATCAACGCTTTCGGGTTGGGGCCCTTGTGCCCACCTTCACAATCACGACGATCGAATTCGGAATAACGGCCCTCCAGGCTCGTGCATATTACAAAGTCCACGATAAGTGTGCGACACATCTGATCTACGGAGGTACGAGAGAGCATCAGGAAGAGTACGGTCACGGTCGGATCGACGCCCTCAGGCACCGGCGACTGTGGATCTCCACCCTAACCCCCATCCTCGACGCCGCACCCGCAAGGATAACGGTCAAGAAACTCACGAGGTACTTCTCAAAGTACGCGGACTGGGGCATGTCAATGTTGTTCAAGATGCTAGTCCCGCCCGGCATTGCCATTCACGGCGATCGTATCGCTATAGCGCAGACCATGGTTAATCATTCACCGAAGCTGGGTTAGCTAGCCAGATTTCTCGGCACGCGCTGCATCATTTCATGCTCCTCTTGTTGGTAATTTTTATGACCTACCAGGTATGCCTCGTAAATGCTTTCAAGTCGGCAGGCCGCTTGTTGGGATAGCTGAATCACTTGTCAAGCTCTATAGCGCAAAGTGTTGATGTTTTGCCACTGGCCCTGTACCAAGCAACAGGTGGAGGCTTTCCTGTTCTGAATCCGGAGAGGCGGAATTAATACCAGCGCAAGCAGCACAGCAACGCAAACTTGATAGACTCGTTAGGTGGAACTGTTTCCTGTATTTTACGAATAAATTGTGGATTCATATTGCGGAGTGTTACGGCAACGATTTCGACACACCAGATATCAGCCCAATATTAGTATGCCCCTGCCATCTTACAGGTCACCCTTGCCGCTACTCATTTCGGGAAAATTACACACATGATTCGAAAACCCTCTGTGATCTAGTAGAAGTGTGTACAAAGTAAAGTATGTACTTGCTAGACCTTTCATTGACGATGTTACTAGCATTGGCTTAGCAATGTCTTCGCATAAATTGAATAATGTGCGGAGCTCTGTGGGTCGCTGAAGCACGCTGGAGCAAAATGCTGGGGCGTCGACACGTGTGCGTTCGGGTTTAACAAAGTATTGCACATTCTTAATAACATTGGTCTTGAGGTCCTTTGTGTGAGAACTTTACTTGAATCTTGACGTTGAACCCCAAGGAGCAGAAAGGGAAGCAGCAGGACCAAGCAGCCAAAGAGAAGACAAGTGCGAACGAAAGTCTCAGTTCGACTAGAAGCTTTCGAGAATCCACTCTCAGGTATTGGAAGCTGCAGCAAAGAGCGGGGGTGCTCCAACCTACAAGCACTTCCCAACACGAGAACCGTAGAAAGGCAATCCAACAACTGGGATCTCGAACAACGACAACGCGGGATAGTTGCATAGCTTTAGACGTCTCAGATCAAAAAGGAAGGCCTCCAGTATCTCGAGTGTAAGCAGTTCACCCGAACGCAGCTGGTAGACGCTCAAATTGCCAAGGAAGAATATCATTTACACAGATCTCCAGGCGAGTTATCTCTTATTTGTTATGTGGAATAGAGCAAAGAAGAGCTCTGTTAGTAGTGGAGGTCACAACGGATGCATATCCTTTTTAGCGGAAAGCTACGTCTCCTAAGGTACAACTACTACACCCTTAAGACGACTAGTCCAAGTCCACCTGCTGTTACCCTGGGATGACTAAAGAAGTTGAAACGCTCGCTCAGGGGGTATAGATGATCACCAAGCAGTGACCTTCGCAAGTGGTTATTGCTAAAGCCAAGAACAACAGACGAGAAGCTAGAAACAGAGGAGTCAGCCACTAGAATTGAACTGGTCTACGATCGAAAATCGACTGATTCGAACCATTGCAAAACACAATTAGAGCCTTGGAGCAAGAGCTCGCCCAGGTGCGAGGACAGCTCCATGCGCAGATGCAGATCACCAAATTTTGCATCAGCAGGCTCAGGGGAGCGTATATGGCTCCCCCTTCTTGCTCCCACAGCTGGCGATACAGCCACAGGCTCTAAAAGGCCCTGGTATGGTTATTAGCGGGCAAATACCTCAGAATATCCCTCTTTAACGACTTACCGACTCACTATCATCAACCCGTCACTCACCAACTCACTACTATCAATCCTTCACTTACCAACTCACCACCATCAACCCATCAAAGTACGTTGTTGGCATCCTTTTTTGTGGTCTTTCATATGTTGATAAACACAGACGACCACGAACGAAAACCTTATTGTTTGTCGCCTTTCGCTGAAGGATATATCATGTCCCCTTGCGAAGACGAGGCATGCGATCTCAAAGAAGCTTATCGTTCCAATGCTCGGCCATGCAGAGCTATGACACACCGCCTTCCCACCTTCTCACGATCATCTCGATGCATCTACAAGCCACCATGGACCCTAGCAGAGGTAGCTCGGCAGGCACTAGGAGTACCAGTACGACTGATTATCAAATTACCTTAAAGTGTCCCGTTCAACGAGATGTGTCCCCTTCGGCTGAAGGATATGACATGGATAGCAATATGCTCATCCGCACAACATCGAATGATAAACGGGATTTGGACATTTTGTTAAATAAAGTCGAAAAGCTTACCAAAGGTCTCGAGACAGTCGGAAGCGACGTGAATAAGCAAAAAGCCCGGCTTGAGACCTTCCTAAATAAGGTTGGACAACTTAATGATCCAAGAAGAAGACGTGCGATCTTACAGAAGCATTTATAGGTCACTGCCTGTATTTCTCTAACGCATAGCTAATCTTGAAACCGCGTTCCAACGCTCAGGTTTTGAGGAGCTATGGGACACCATCTTCCCACCTTCTCAAGACTTGTGTGGATAAAATGCGATTGGGGTATGCTCCACCGAGAATGCCCGAGACGAGAAGAAGAGATGTCGCTTTGGTCATGTCTATTGGTATGAGAGGAAGTTGGACAATACCATGTCAAGTGGAATGCATAATCGAATATATTGAGGAAAAGATGATGGCATCACTTTGCGAAAGATAGGTATTCATAAACTGACCTCGACATGGCGGTTCCAGATACCAACTTCACGGCCCACTTGAATTGATGGAATATCGAGGGTCTTAGTCGGCGTTGTCCAGTCTTGCCCTATCCGGCCCTTCACTTTCTGCGGCATGTGCACCCTGCTTACATCTTATTATAGCACAAATGATTCAAATTCTTCATTTCCATTCTCTTCTCTCCACACATACTAAGAGTATTGTTAAATACCATACTTAATATTATAAAGGGACGTAATTGAGGCGGAAATTCAGAACCCCGCTTTATTAACGCACTACAAAGCAAAAACTTCAAAGATCGCAAGGCAAAACCCGGACTCTTTCTACTGACCTGGCTTCCAAAGCCCTAGGCGATATTACTCGTAGACACATTGGCGGTTTTCTGACAATAAAGCCTTTGCGTCATATCGCTAAGCCTATCGATAGAGACTTGATTCGTGGATCAACGGCCACAACCCCGAACTAATCACCGTTTCAACACAACTACAGACGAGAAGATTGAAGGATGGCAAATCGAAATTGGGTGATGATGGCTATTCACTACTTATATCCCTTCCTTCAACGGGAGACTGTGAGGCGGACCATGTTGGGGATTATTTACGGGAGATGATTTCGAAGATATCGAAAAAAGGTTATTCACGATTTCCAGTCTGGGCATACTGTTGGTCAGCAGAGCATAACTATGCTGTGCGTTCTGACATGCTCGTCGGCCTTAGTAATGCAACGATCCAGGCCTTGTGTAACACCGAAAACAGCAAGATCAAACGACGAGTCGTCGCAGGACTTGGCCATCGATTCTGGTGTAATTGATACGGACGAGGACTCCAATTGAGATCGAAGGCTGATAGATGAGAGCAAGGTAAGAATTCAGTAACATACGGATGACAGATCTATATGAATAGGGTATCCTGGATGGGAGCTTCATGAACCACGTACCAAGCCTGCTTGATCAGCGAAATCGGGGTAACCAGTCGAAATCAACAAACAACGTGTACTACACAATACACGACTTGTCCATTCCTCGATTTTCCCTATCAACACAAAGTCTATCTCAATGTCTGCCCAAGAAGAAATTAAGGAATCTCAAGAAAGCTTTGGCAGCAGCGCGGGATGTCTATTCTAAGCCGTGGCGGGCTTACAGCCCGGCTATAGCTTAATAAAAGCTCGAGCTGATATTGTAAAGCGTCGGAAACATTGGTGCTTTTCTCCACGTTTATGCCAATGAGATGGAGCGTCTCGGGTGTGTTGCGTATCTACCCAAGCGGCTGAACCAATGGCAGACTGTGCGGAGATTTTTTTCGCCTTGTGCAGAGTCCTCGCGCTCATTTCGGGGCTCAGCAAACAAGCAGCTTGTTGACCAACGAAGAGGCAGAAGCCATATCACTGAAGAAGAACGCGGACATATCTCCCGCAAGGTAAACGGTAAACTAGGCTACGCGCATCGGCGTGGCATAGTACAAGCTACTCTTGATTCCTCTAATTCTCTTCCTCCTGCTTCAGGGGCATCTCAGCGTCGCGTGTTACCAAGCACAGCACATAGATCGGATGCACAGCTTTTTCTTCGCCCAACGCTTTGTACGCCAAACATGGGCAGCCACAATTCTGCTGGATTGATACGTTAATAGGTCTCGTTTGCCCTTTTAGAATCACAAGAACCACCTGTCCTACACACCGGTGCACCAACCTAGTTGGGATTCTTGCAAATGTTGACAGACCACAACCACAACCTACTCACCAATTGTATGCATGTTTAAGACTGATGTGCCGTGACCTTTGCATTGCATCATACTACCCTATGTACCTATCTGTATATCGAGTCCCGCCATGTCTTTTATGCTGGCTATCACTGTATGTATGTCGGTGATGATAGCACTTGTACTGATATTAGAGAACGTGCCCCCCCACAGCAATCCAACCACAGCCCCTTCTTTGTCAATCACTAACGACCCAGAGTCGCCACCTTCACAGAAAGGTTTGTTATCGGAAATTACAAGCCATTCGTCGACGAAGATAATGCCGGCTGGGTTGAGTATCACTCCTCCTTTGATATTGTATATCATGGCGAGGCTCAGGGTAAGCTTCTGACTTTCGACCCGACCGACTGTTCGACCAGTGGTGCGCCCATACTTGATTACAACTAGCCCGCTTTCAAGATGATTAGGTGGACAGATGCTGGTTACGGTCTGCTTCTGGTCCTTCAAAAACCCGGTCAGCTACGATACAAGTGTGTATGGTATGAATATGGCTAGCACCAGTACAGATATACTGGGGCAAGATCACTTACCGGGTATTGTTTGACTTTATATTTCTTTCCTTGAAGTAGCGGGTCGTTCTTGGTAGTGGTAGTACAATCTATGAGAGCCCAGTCAAGAACAACAGGGGCGTCGCCTGGGCTCAGCTTCCTTCCCGACGCTGCTATCAAGTTTCCCACGTGGAATTTCTCTTTCGGGCAAATGGGGATAACAGCCTTTGTGGCAGCAAAGTCCGCTTCAGTCGGGGTATAAATCTTGTTCCCCTTGAAGATGATTTCTGCCCCGATTGCATCTGTGTCTGTATTACGATAATTAGTTAAGAGCCCTGTTTGAACCTACGCAGTGGTTAAACTGATTAAACTTATCTTGTTGATTCGTAGCAGGTGAGACATCGGCGACATGATTATTAGTTATTCCGTATAAACGCTAATCGGGTCTGTTAGCATTCTGAACCAAGAATACCTGGGGAACGGGAATCTCACGAGTCCATTGTTAGTCATTGCTGTAATGAACCCCCCAAGAGTACCAGGGAGCATCTTATCTGTTACAGCGATGCTGTTTCCTAATATGAAGGGGCGTATCGGGCATGATTGTACTATGCCAGGGCAAGATTGAGCTTTCCCAGCCAGTTCTCTCAAGACTTCGTCAACTATTCGAACGACCAATTTCGTCGGAGAGTCTTGCACAGCGGGCTCAATGACGGTTCTGAAGGGAACCCAGTTGGGGCTAGTGGAGTCCACTGCACCAATATGCAGGATCGGTGGGTCTTCTGATTGTATAAGCGTGAAGGATACCCACTCCAGGGTCGGGTCTGCCTTAAAGGCCGATATTATCTGAGGCTTTAGAACGTTAAGATAATAATCATTGAGCTGGGTTTCCGCGCTGAGTTTATCTGGCACCTTCCTTACGTCTGGTGCGCGTAGAATGTTGTAGAAGTTCATTATACGTGTTTTGTATGAGTTTGTTTGTATGTAATCAAGCGTGTTGTGGGAAGAAGGATAATTCTGAATGAAGTCTGTATGATGGGAGACGCTACTTAACGTCGGAAGTGAGAGAACTGCTGGGAGAGTAAAATCCCTCAAAAATTGGGTGGCAGCTGCCTTCCCGAGCAGTCAGTCCCGTGGTTCAGGAAACCGCCAATTTAAAAGCCAGCACAATTTCCGACACTACCCGACTACGTCACAGCGCTCAAATGATCCCAATTGTCGTATATCCAGATAATCGCACTATGTAGATTTCGACCCCTAAATGATACAATGTAGCCTTGTCGTTAGCAAAAAAGATGCTCCTCGATGATTGCAATCAGGAGGACTTTGAGGAGTATAAGGTCGAGTGGAGTCAGCACTCAGTTGAGACCTGGAACCCTTTCGCTTCCGTTGGTAGCGCAGAAGCATTGAGAATTCGGCCCTCGACGGGCTTTTGTATGTTGATGAGCTTCTCCTCCTACTGGCTAGTTCTAAGGCCTTAGCCAATATTCCGAACTACATTGATCCTGGCTTTCGGAGCGTTCTGCCGTCTCAAGCACTTCTTCTGAAATGCTCTGTGCTGCTGGCCTTGATTTCTGTTCTGGATTGTTTGAGATTTTGACATTAGAGGCTCCGCCATCTTCGAATTGGCTTGAATCACTTCCTTCATTCGTTCCTCAAAAAATATTTGGCTATGCTTTATAGCGGATTCCCTTCAATCTGATGCGCTCCACACCTAGGCTTATATTCTGGAGCCGAAGGCAAGGCGACTGAGTGCACAAGGATCAAACTCCGTTTGACCAAGAAATGCTAAAGGCTTCGGAAGCGGAAAAACATAATATTTAACTTCATCAGCATCGAGTCGGTCAATCACTGATGTGAGAGATTCATGCGCTGTGAAGAAGAGAAGGAGAAGAAGAAGAAGAATCACCAAGAGCCAAGAAAAGATGCTGGGCATATCCAGCTTGCATGCAAATTTCTAAGCATTCAGCTAAAAGCTTTCAGTCATGGAGAAGCATGAGGTCTGGAACTTCGATCACTAGGGTAAGAGGCTCATGCGCTGTAAAGAGAAGAAGAAAATGAGAAGCGAGAGCTAAGAAAAGTTGCTGGTCATATCTAATCAGACTCTCGGCAAAAACTGGAAAAGCTTCTAGAAGCTAACACAAGATCGTCTGACGCCAGGACGAAGACTTCAATACCATACTGATAGGTTTAAAATCCGAAGCCAACCTGAACCTTTACAGTGCCAGGAGGAGAGGAGGAGGAGGAGGATTTTGATGACATGTACGATGTTTAGTGGAGCCGTTTTCCCCACGTTATTTACTCGAATGTCCCCTATGCTAGCTTACCACAAACCAGCATATGAACAAGGAACCAAGCAAATGACACCACCACTTCAACAGCCTTAGAACACTTGCATGCATGCAAACTTCTAAGCACTCGGCTTCAAGCTTTCTTTCACCAGAAGCAGAGGTTTATAGAACAGGTATCTGTGCACAGATGAACCGTCAATGAAGAATTCTGGGCATTTAGATCAGCTCATGACCGGAAATCAAGGCTTCCAAGTGGGGGAACGTCCGTCTTGCGAACGCAGATTCAACGCTTTTAGTCAATAGACCACAACCACAAGCCGCCAATTCGTTCATCCAGAGGTATTTCAGCCTGACTACAGAAACCCCACATCTATTTCTCAATCTTCGTACCAGCGTACGAGAAGAACCGCTGAAACAATAATGATATCAAAGATAATGCCACCTTCCCTGACCAAACTCAACCGCCTTGGACGATGGATGACATTCCTCACTGCGTCCCATGCCCTCTACGACGAGGTGACCGAAGAGGTCTATGGTAAAAATGTCAACCATGATGGATATAGAAAGCGCGGAGGGAGAAAGAAGCTCTGTAATGATATACTGTAAACGGTTACAAGCACAGGGTGATGACAAAGGGTAATCGTAAGTTTTTGAGGTATTCCTAACAGTTCAAAAGTGAGACTGATAGTATCTAGGAACATGTACAAAGTATAAAGCGAATCGAAGCTGAGAAACGGGGCTCGTTATTTCCTGACCTAACAGAGGCCCGTCATCTACATAAGCAATTCATGTCTTTTTTTACTGATGAGATTTCTTCAAAGTTTTCTACTATATGGAAGGTTATGTTGATATTGATAAGTCCTCAAAGCTAGGACAATGCTATGTTCAAAGTACGGCATTTCTTCATGTTATATGCCTAAAGGGTCTGCCTAAGAGGTCACACAACAAGTCGAAAGAACCTGATAAACATGATCATCGATCTCTATATTGTCGAGACGGTGCCCATTGACGATTTCTTTGAGACATACGCGTCAAAACACTATACAAGGAACAAGTACCTTAAATATGATCCTCAAGCACTCTGGCGCCCTGGCAACAACGAGCTCGTCATGACGAGACAAAGGCGTCCGTGACATCAAAGTCCACACCGTTGACTCAATACAAGGAAGTGAGGCAAAGAGGGTTATCCTAGACACAATCAAGACGAGGTGGATAGCAGCACCTTATAATTGGAACAAGAAAGGACTCCTATATAAGCAATGGCAGCGCTTGGCCGACACCAAAGACAGTACGGGCAACTACCTATGGCCCGACAAGGTAGCAAAAGCATTCCTAGGAATGACTCGAGAAGCGTGGAAGAACATCCAGGGAGATCCTTGGATTCTTTCATGGTGCTGGCAAACAAACGCACTGGAAGATGCGGTTTCGTTGCTAATAAAGGTCGCCTGAACGTAAGCGTCTCGCGAGCCAAGTTCTATCATGTGTCGTCGTTGGTGATTTAACGGCCCCCCCCTACATCCAGCGAAGCCGGACGCTTCTGCTGCAGATGGCGAGATGATAGATGATGTTGCAGATGACGTTGTGGAAGACGCAGCGGACGCAGAGAGCGCAGAGAATGTCATATTATTGCAGAAAGGAATGTATACCTGTACCAAACTCACCGTGTCCTTCCATCGATTCCTTCGAAATGTAGAAAAATGTAATAACATAGAATTAATCCGTACTTCCATCGTCTCAAGTAGCAATCCCATCACATCCATCCTCCACAAGTTCCTGTAAAGCAGTCATACTATCACCCCGATCCCTAACCACAGCACCCACCGTCTCTACGAACGTCTCCCCGTTATTCTCAAACCAGTCACCTAGCCCAGCAACAAATTGTTCTACCATCCCTTTCGAGCCACTCAAATGATCATGATGAACGAAGACCCCGTTTGTGGGGCTTACATGGCCAACCACACATTCAAACAAACGCATCAGCTGTCCAGGGTTCAATTTCAGCATGTCTTCCACAACATAGTACTGAGTAATTTCGTCGCCCCATCCCTCCACAGCACCGTGGCGATGCCCATAACTTTTTGCCCCGAAAAGCCTTGATACATGCGGTGTGCTATGGAAGTACCCCTGCTGGAACCCCGCGAATTCATCTCTCGCCTTCGCAAAGCCGGTCGTAATGACAAGAGGTAGGTGATCATCAGGATATCGTTGCCGGTGCCGGCGAAGCACAGTGCCATTGGACGGACAGATCTGCGAGTGCAGCACTTGGCGGAAGATGGCATGTAGATCTAGCATTTCCGCTAGCTGATCGGAGGGCCATGGGCGGATAAGTATGGCTCGAGTACGGACGACTTGAGGATGGAGACGCGTTGTGCAATCGTGACGTGAGGTATGGAACGCGAGCGTATAAAGCCATATCCGGTAGCATGCTCGTCGAAGCTTGTAGCATTCCACCCCATTCAACAGGCGTCTTGAGTAGCTATCTTCGCCACGCCATTTCTGACTCGGGTACACGGCAATCCATTGATTGGCTACACGACCGACTTGGATGAGGCGTTTCAGTAGGGCGAGGGATTGTGGAGGTGCTGAGCGTGGGATATGGGCCGGTTGGCTTTCATTGTGGGTTACGACACGGATAGCATCAGAGAGTGGACCGTATTGGGCTTCAGCGGCTTGGTAGAGGGTTGGGAGGCGATGGGAGGTGAAGATGGAGTGGAAGTGCTTGCATGTCGAAGAGAGAGCAAGGAGGGAGGGAACGTCGTTGCTGGACTGGAAGATATGGAGAAGGAGTTCGTTGGCTAGATCGGTAATTTGCATTTTTGTCGTCTTTAGTTGGTTTTTGGAAATATGGAAACTTTTTATTCGTTCTTTGATTGGTTTGTCTTCTATTGCTATTGCAATCTTCTCTTCGTCCCCTATATCGGTTAGCAGCTGGAAACTCACAGCTGGCAATAGAATATACCTATACAGTCTTTTTAATGTAGACTTATTATTCAATGTGGTGTCGTGCAGCTTCCTTACGCTACTCCACCACCGAAAAGAAACTCAGGGGAGGTCAACCTGCGTGGACCCCGTCGTTGGGGCTATGATTGTATTGAGATACATCTTTCGATGTTCTCACTGACATTACTGATGAAGGCTTTGCCAGTCTCTGGAGACTGGTAGTGGTGTTGTACCTCATGACTGCTATGTGGAAGGAAGGAGAGGTTCTAGGAAAGCCCATGGGAATATTCAAATTAGCGCCAAGCCTTGGCTGACTAATCGTTGTTCAATAATGCTTTGGCCAATAACACCGCTTACCCTGCGATCTAAATAATGATTCTTTTATCTATTCATTAAATACGTGCATCTTGACCCTGTCAGCTGAATCTATCCACCCATCTACAAAAATGCTGTCTTTATTACTGCGCGGCAGTCCCTCATTCGAATGGACCGGCCAACATGGAAGGCCACCACCCCCAAACTGTACGAGGAAAGATGCCAACCAATGTGGTCATAGAAAAAGGTGACACGTGAAGGCGTCAATTAAATCACGCCATCCACCATTGCAGCTAGACTCCCGAGTTCGAGCTAACGACGTTAAAGGTTTTTACCGTCCAACGCCACCTTGCTATTCCTCTTTCACCTCTGGTGCTGGCTCCCTCGTACCCACTCGTGCCAATATAAATTCCTGCGCTTCTTCTTGATGTTTGTTTAACATGTCATTCAGTCTGCTCTCGGGCGAGCGGACCAAATTCCCAAAGCGCTTTGATGGCTTTTTGCGGTCGATGTCCCAAACGATATGCTTATTGGAAACAAAATTCAGGGAATGCTGTATGAATTTCTTCAGCTCGGACCTAGTGGCTAAGGCTTCGATGTGGAGATACTGACCGTCTTATACCATTTGGAGAGCCAATATACCTGGCCCGAGTCGGAGACAGCGGCAAGGTCAGTCTCAACAATGAAGTTGAGTAGACCTCTGACCCGGTTCATAAACTCTTGCTCTGATAGGGTACAATTAGCCGAATGTTGGCCTTTTGAATGGCATATAATAGATGCTTACCACGGGTGCCCAAGAGGCTAATAACAGCCTGGTAGGCTGCACCGACACCGACGAAGAAGATGTCTGGCGAGTCGTTGCAACTAAAGAGACATTAGCTTAGGAAGCCGTATTCATAAGTAGATGTATTGGTACTCGATGTAATTTTCCCACAAGTAGACAGCAAGCTCATTTGCGGCAGCCATCCGTGTTGGTTTATCTTCTTCAGAATAGCCGTTGGCATTCTGTCAACTATGTCAGTACGAAATAGTCGCTGAGCATCTGGTCAATGCTTACGTCGACGTCAGGCAGGTATTTTGGAACATTGACATCGATGACTCCATAGCCTTGTTTAGTAGCCCAGTCAATATAGTGCTTTAAGCCATCAGCCTTTCCGCAAGTCAGCGAAGAATGTCCATGATATAGATTGATAACGTACAAGCCAAGTATTGTGTAATTCCAATCGCCTTGATACCGGGTTTGGCATTCCCATAATTTCTGGTCTAGAATATGTTAATCGATTGGGGCTGGCAAAGCCTAACGGGGTAGTCTCACGGATCGTGGAAGATCACAACCAGTGGAATGTCTTCCTCGAAATTCGGTCTGTACTCGTTTCACTTTAGATATTCACGG
Source organism: Cladonia metacorallifera KoLRI002260 (assembly GCA_000482085.2). Classification (NCBI taxonomy): domain Eukaryota; kingdom Fungi; phylum Ascomycota; class Lecanoromycetes; order Lecanorales; family Cladoniaceae; genus Cladonia; species Cladonia metacorallifera. The sequence goes on from KI911121.1 coordinate 472,755, forward strand.
AATCAGCTGGGTGTAACATACGTTGCCATAACCTGATTCTCAAAGGATCTGGCTAGCCGGTCTCTGTATATCATAACGCTGGTCATGTTGTAACACTCCCTCAGTTGACTGGTTTGGTAGATACGTATCACCTCTGCAGTTGATCAGTATGTCTCTGCATGAGTACGAGGATGATACGATACCATGCATCGGGTCAGCACCAGCTTTGTCAAATCTCTCTACTATTATTGTCAATGAATAAATCTTGCAGGCAACTGGGTCAGCAGATACCTTCATGCACGTCTTTAGCAGAAAGACAAGGCCAGTGCACAGATTGATACATAGCAACCATTTGTACAGTCTCAAATCCCACATCGGTAGGTCGAGCAGGTGGCAAACGGTCTGGCTCCTCACCAATGAGGGTGCGCGTAACTGCTAGGGCTGATTTCGAAATCGAAGTAAGATTGTAGCCACCCTTGAAAGAAGTCAATGGAAGTAGAGAGTGAGCGTAGCAACAGTCGCAATTACCAACCTCAAGACAAACAACAAGTTTCCCTTGTGCTAGACCCATAAGCATATGCGTCATGTGGGCATAGCATGCAGGTGTAACGAAACAACCACCGAGTTGGTCTCCATCAGCAGCGTCGAATCCAGCGGCAACTACAACACGTCAGGAAACTAGCCGAACACCGAGATATTGAAAAATATCTACTTATGACAAGGTCCGGATCAAATTGATATGCTACGGGCATGACTATGTGCTGGAATGCCAGCAGATAGTCGGCATCCCCCATGCCTTTCGTAGGCCAAGGGATGTTGATATTCCTAAGACGATCAGCTCGCGGTCAATATTTGTTTCCATAGGATTTATGTACTTTCCAAGCCCAGCTCCTGCACCGCAATGTGTATGGTCGCCATAGGTACCTGCAGGGTAGAAATTTCCGTCTTCGTGCACGTGCAAAGAGATATATAAAACGTTTGGATTTGTCCAGAAAGCCTGTTGAATGCCGTTGCCTGTTATTGTTAGTGTTGGATTAGGAGCGTAGACTGGCTCGGTAGATTTACCATGATGAACATCCCTTAAGGACGTAGCAAGTTAGCAAGGTAGCTAATTCTTTAGTGGGTACTCATACCAATCGAGGATCAGAATCCTCCGGCAGGTCTCTGGAAAATCCAGTTGACATACTTTCGCTGCAATGCTGACATTGTCGAATATGCAAAATCCCATAGGCCTGCTGCATTCAGCATGATGTCCTGGGGGCCGTATGACTGCAATAGCATTTTTGACTGTTCTTGCCGCAACGGCTCTGCAGGTTTCTATCGCGCCCCCTGCCGATAGCAAGGCGCAGGAAAATGTCACTGTGTTCAGGTATATAGAGTCGTAATTCTTCTCCAAATAGACAAGCATGTCAGGCGTCATTTCTGCTTCGACGTTAGCCAATTTTACTTGCTAGGTGCTGTGGATGTAGGCATCAGCCCACCACTTGTGCTCTTCATAAAATCGTAATGCTTTTTGTCATGAACCAAGCATACTTCAGATTCCGTAACGTTGCGAACAGGGATTCTTTTGAGGGGATTGGGTATTAATGTCCCATTATTCAGAAGGTCGTCCTTGACAAGTCCTGCCAGACATAATTCCTGGTAGATTTTGAAGATTCTTCGAGGATCTTCGGGATGGTAATCCAGTCGTTGCTTTGGAGGATCAAGCTCACAATGATATCGCATACGAACGTCATAGCAAAGTCCTGTGGGCAATGACGATGTGTAAGGCTTTGGAGGCTCGTGCTCAGCTTCTGAGTCATCCATCATCATCAGATCACTCGGCTTTTCGTCTAGTCCGTTGCTATGATCAATGCTAAGATGGTTTGCAACGTTATTTGCTAAAACAGAAGACTCTCTAGACGGCTCTCGTGGACGTCGGCGTGGTCGGGTCGACATTTCGGAATCGCTATTCGTTGGCGTCGCATATCGTTGCGGATCTTGCAGTCTATTTGGGATCCCGGAACCGGGGAGACCTGTGAATAGCATCGAGCCATTTGGTGGCCTCCCTCGTCTTTCATTACCACGTGGGAATCCTCTCGGCAAGCTCTCTGGTGCGTCTGGCATTTGTGAATCATCATCGCTGGGATCCATATCTGAGATTAGTCTGTATGCAGCCGTGCACTGGCTGTAGCATAGTCTGGACGGGGGCAGATCTAAAACTTCAATATAAGGGTTTTCTGGTTTAGACAACTATATATTGCCCTGGTGAAACGATAATGAGGGTCAGCGCAATGATACCTCTGCCAGCATATGGAATATGGGAGCAGAAATCTAGCAGTATATCAATTGTACAAAGATAACAAGTGCGGGAGCTCAATGGCAAGGAGTTTTGTATCCAGGCAGTGGCTAACGATTGACCACCGTCTATTCTTTCTTCGATGAAATCAAGCGCAATCGTAATCCCACAGGGACAGACAATCGTACTCACAGCTTGGTTTGTTTAGGCAACAATCAATAGTATCCAAGTAGCACGAAAAAGGCCTAGGAAGCCTTTGGAGAGGTGTTCAACAGCGCAACCATCGCATGCTGAGTTGTTAATGCAGAAACATGGCGCTAGAGCCAATGCGGCAAGAAGTTTGAGAGCTAGCCCTGTCGTATTCGTATCAAGGCGGTTCGATACCATGATAGAATCTCGAATCTAAATTCATTATCTTTCTCGAAACCCTTCTCCCATACTATGCACTGCTTTGAGAGCAAGATTGACACGAACAGGGATGGGCAGCTACTAGGGTTTCACTTCAGAGGGTTTCAGTCCCTATTCTCGCGTAGAACTATATTTTTATTCTTTGCTATCTACGTAGCCTTCGCAGCGAGAAACGAGATCAGAACGCCAGGCCGATTTAAGACTGCCAACATTGCCCTCCAACCCACCTCGTCTATGTTGAAGACTGCTGCTTATTTCATAGCGACTGCGATTTTCGATGATCTGTCCTGTTCTTCACTTGTGGCTGTGATCGACCTTTGAGATATAGGCTAATTGGCTGTTAGTTTTGTTCCTTGAATATGATTTAGAAGCTATCCCATACCCAAGAGATCCAAGACACGGCGGGAGTAACCCCACTCGTTGTCGTACCACGCAACGAGCTTAACGAAGTTCTTGTTAAGGGCGATACCAGCCTTGGCGTCGAAAATGCAGGAGTGATTGTCTCCATTTAAGTCAGTAGACACGAGATCATCTTCAGAGTAAGCCATGATGCCTTAAAACCGTCAGCCAGAGATTCACGAAGCGCGTAAGTTAGTCATACCCTTCAATTCGCCAGAGGAGGCCTTCTTCATTGCCTCCTTAATCTCGTCGTAGGTGACGGATTTCTCGATACGGCAGGTAAGGTCAACGACGGATACATTCGAGGTGGGTACACGCATAGACATGCCAGTGAGCTTGCCATTCAAGTCTGGAATAACTTTGCCGACGGCCTTTGCGGCACCAGTGCTGCTGGGGATAATGTTCTGAGCAGCAGTGCGGCCGCCTCTCCAATCCTTGGCAGATGGGCCATCGACAGTCTTCTGAGTAGCGGTATAAGAGTGGATGGTGGTCATGAGACCCTCAATGATGGTGAAATTATCGTGCATGACCTTGGCGAGAGGAGCAAGGCAATTTGTTGTGCATGATGCATTAGAAATAACCTCGATATCGGACTTGTAGCTCTTCTCGTTAACACCCATGACGAACATTGGAGCGTCAGCCGAAGGCGCTGAAATAACGACCTTCTTAGCACCACCCTTCAAGTGAGCTTTGGCCTTCTCTGTGGTGGTGAAAACACCCGTTGACTCTACAATGTAGTATGCGCCGGTGTCCTTCCATGGGATGGCACCAGGGTCCTTCTCGGTGTAGAATTTGACTTTTTGGCCATTTACGATAAGGTCCGAGCCCTCAACCTCGATGGTACCTTTGAATTGACCATGCTGAGAGTCGTACTTGAGCATGTATGCCTAATTCGTAGGGCGGTAACGTCAGCCATTATTCCGGAGCCCGACGGGTCCATGACAGTAGAGTAGCTTGGAGGGAGCTCACTGCATAGTGGGGCTCGATGAAAGGATCGTTGACTGCGACGACCTTCACCGCACCATGCTCGACACTGGTGTTGAAGATGTTAGCTGTAGATCTACTAGCTTGAGCTTCGGAAAAAGCAATCGCGGGGTACCTACGCATTGCGGAAGACGATTCTACCAATACGGCCGAAGCCATTGATGCCGACGAGTGTCTCAGACATGTTAATTTATGGTGATTATGAGCCGAGCAAAGCGAGAAGAGGGTTTGAGGAGGGTATTTGTAGGTTGATGGTGAGAGAAAAAACTTTCGGTGGGATTGGGAGCTTGGGTGAAGCGTCATATTTCTCTTCGCCGAGACGCCGCTCGCCAAGACCGTGAGCGGGTGGGGCACTAAATTGTAAGCGGGTGTCCGTGGAATCTGCGAGCGGTGAAGGCCGAAAGCCAGCCCACACCAAGGCAAAAACAACTCATCCTGATCCCATGACACCTTTGATACGGAGTCATATTATCCAGCTCACAAAGGTCATACACAGGATACTGAATTTAATCTAGGACATGAACATAACCCTTTGCCACCTGCTGATCCTTTCCTTGCTTTTCCCCTACAACGTCGACTCCAGGGCAAGGACCTAGGAGAACATTTGTAAGCTTACGTTCGATCCGAGACAGATTATGACACAGGGTGGCTCAGATCACAGCACGAGGTGACTTACGATAGCTGTCCTTGTTGGCAGATACACTTGTATGAAATTCTTTCGTCCGTTCCATTCGAAAGGTGTCGTGAAGAACCTCGTCCCCTTCGCATTGCGTCCAAATCCACCAAACTCCGGCTCATCTGTGTCTATCACAATCTGATAAGTCCCAGCTTGCTGTACCCCCACTCGATAATCGGTATAGCTCTGTGTGGGATGAAAGTTGAATATCCACAACAGTCCCGCCCGCTCGAACACAATGACTTTGTCAGTCTCATTCTTTAAGCTGACATACGCTTGCTCAGAGTGTAGCCAGCCGTATTTCTCTTCCGTCCATTGCATCTTACCGTCAAAGTCATTGAGGAATTTATAACGTAACAGCTCGTCATTCATAAGGTTAAACTGCCTTCTAGCATACCAGTAGCTGTTATTGTTGCCTTCCCTTGGGAAGTCGAGCCACTCTGGATGGCCAAACTCATTACCCTCGAAGTTGAGGTACCCTTCTCCACCGAGGCCATGGGTAATCAGTCTGATCATCTTATGCAAGCTTAGCCCTCTCTCAATGACGGGCGTCATTTCCGACAGTTTCGACATGTTTGTATATAACTCTTTGTCGCAGAGCCACATCATCAGCGATTTATCTCCGACTAGTCTAAATAAGCTTCGCATCAGCTCAACACGTGAAATTGGTGAACATCATCTTACGCTTGATCATGGCTCTCAGCATACGCAATTGTCTTTTCGCCATGTCTCCGGTTGGTCAGGGTAAAGCATAAAGCACCCATATCCCATTCAGCGTCTTGCTTTTCCTTGAGCCACTTGATATATAGATCTGGAATGGCCATAGCAAGTCGATAGTCGAAACCAATACCGCCCAGCGATAATTTAAGGCATAGGGCAGGCATGCCTGATACATCCTCCGCAATAGTGATGCAATTGGGATATAAGTTATGCAGCATCTCATTAGCCAGCATGAGGTAAACCACGCCATCTTCGTCGACATTAGGTCCAAAGTACTCGTGATAGCCGCCCGAAAATCCACTTAGCATGTTAGCAAAGCTAGAGTATAGAAGTTGGTCCTTGACTTACGTTCCAATTCCATGATGGGTATAAAGCATGCTTGTAACGCCGTCAAACCGAAAGCCATCGAACTGATATTCATCCATCCAGAATCGTAGATTGGACAAGAGAAACCGCAAGACCTCATGATGTCCGTAGTTGAACAGCCGACTGTCCCATAGTTCATGTCTACCCTTCGCACCCTCGTGAAAGTACAAGTGATCTGTTCCATCGAACTCGTTTAGTCCATCCTCCGTGTTTTTAGATGCATGGCTCTGCACCATATCCAAAAGGACTGTGATGCCCATGCCATGAGCTGTATCAATTAGCTCTTTCAGCTCCTCTGGTGTGCCGAACCGACTGCTAGCTGCGAAGAAGCTGTTGACCTGATAACCGAAACTTGCATAGTACGCGTGCTCCATAATAGCCATTAATTGTATAACATTATAACCGAGATTTTTAATGTGCGGTAGGACATTGTGTGTAAATTCTTTGTATGTAGTGATGCGTGTTTCGGGAGACGAGATGCCTACGTGGGCTTCATATATGCGGGCGCTTTGTGGTTTGGGCGGTCGAGAGTGTTTGAAGTGGTATCTCTCGTGCTGTGGAGGATGCCAGAACACACCATCGAATACGGGAGAAAAATTCAGATCTTGGGTAACTCGTGTGATCCATGCAGGCACCCGTTCAATACGCGCGTGAGATGTGGGAATGACCATGGATATCTGCCTCTTTGTCAATGGCCGCAATCAAGGACGTCGAAAACGTAGTGCGGACCTTCACTTTGGAATTGTGTGGTATCCCAAGCTGTCCGTCTTTCGCAGGTAGCGTTACCTCCCAGACTCCAAAGTCTCCTCTTGCCATTGGCGTGGCATCTCTGTTCCAGCCATCTGCAGACGTCTTCAGTCAGCTGAGAACCGAGGCAAAGCAGCTGGTACTAAACCCTACTGAAGTCGCCTATGAGGTACGCCCGTAGAGCGTTGGGAGCCCATTCCCGGTATGTAACGTCCCCATTCTCGTGCACAACGAAGCCAAACTTTTCTGTCCCCCAGCTGAATTTCTCCAAGCCTCCTTCTGTATCGTTGATTGTCTTGATCCAATTCTGGGCGCGACTGTATCTTTTCCTAAGCGCATCTTTGAAGGGGCCCAGCCATGGATCGAGCTGAATAACACCTGATCAACGTCAGTAAAATAATGTACCTCTTAAATACCTCGAGAGCTCACCAGTGCCGTCTGCAGGTATCTCGTTTCCTCCCGTTTGGCCTAGCACTGAATTGCTTGATTCTTGGTTCAACACAGATGTCATCTTCTGAAAGCTTCGCTGGACTTTCCTGAGCATGTACTTAGAAGACAATTGACCAGATCGTGCATAGAATCGTCAATTACTTATAGAACATGGGGAAGAGACCGGTCCCACCTTAGCAGCACATCAGGGTCTGAATGAGGCAGGCCTTTGGTTTGGTGGGGCAACCAGGGGGCACCATGGGGCTCAACGGCCAACGTGAAATTTCCCCGCCATTCGTCATCGTGCATTTGGTGAGGCCGTCGACATTTTATCTACTGCAGTAAGGTACTTGCTCGTCTTATATACATCTTTGAGGAATCTCCTGCCATACGGTAGATGATTATCTGTGTTTATATGTGCTATGGCAATTATTTCAAGTTCTAAATAATTTACTCCTACATACCACCGCAAATTGCCCACAAACACAGATGCTGCACAGAAGCAGCCTTTCGTGTCACTCCACGTCCGTACGCACTGATTGTGATGTTCATCAATGATGTTGATGCGACAGACTAGGTCTTGATGGCATATTTGATTTTTCAGCTCAAGAAGACGCCAGCGGTGCCGGTTCACCCTGGTGTAGCAAGCACTTGTAAATAAGCTGATGCCCAGCCTGTTCAATAGCGACCCATGTGCTTACTCCGATAGCCAAGTATTGTCCACCTGGAGCACCTGAAAATAATCCACTCACAAATCCACGTAGAGTGTGACAGCGATAGTGCACAACTGAAACCCATTTCTACCTTGAAAGGTTATGGACTCCTGCACATGCGGAAATACTGATGCGGTATGAGCGCCGGATGCCATGAATTCTGTGTAACGTCTGTCATCTATTCGGTAGACAGAGAAGAGTCCCCCGAGTGTGGCACTGCAGGTATGACTACAGTCTTTCGGCGGTGAGCTTACCAGGCGCAGGCCAAGGCCTACCGTTGGTGCATGCAGGCTCTGAAGCCCACTTCTTCGAGTTGTGTAGCTGTGAGCTCAAAGGAGTGGATGCCAAAGGTTTTGTGAGAATCCCATCGGTCAGCACTGAGGAGCGCTGAGGAAGCCTTGCAAAAAGATGCTGTCAAGGAGCGAAAGAGGCGTAACGGCATGCATAGTACATGCGATACGATAGCAGGTCCAGATCCATATATCGCGTGCTTTCTAGGTCGACGAATGTGATTGCGTAGGTGGTATATCTCGGATATGCGGGTAAATGAAGGGTAAAAGGTAGAGAGAAGCTTTCAACCTAACAGTGTGCGCTTGTAATGTACAGCATGTGAGATAGTCAGGACGGCTTTGGAACGTGATTTACACAGCAGAGACATACTCTCGTCTCCGATGTCACGTTTGTCACCGAAATCACAGATCGTCTCCTGTCTCGATACGCTCGCGCCTAATGCTTTGAAACTTTTCGCCTCGGGTCTCTACTTGCGTCGTAATGCGGTTCTGGGACTAGTTGGCGAGGCGGTGGAACATCAACAGGACTCGCCAAAGGTCTAGGGTCCGGTCTTTCGCTGACTTGATGGACAGATTCCAAAGTCACTTTCATCAGACGGCTGTAATCATCGAGCCTTTCCACTGCCTTCTTGGTAACTCCGATCTGATCAATTGTTGTACGGATGTGGAAGACTGGCCGAGACCGCTGCTTTCTCCTGACCACCGGTTTTGTCCTGACCTGACGTTTCCAGTTGGACCGCAGTGCCATCTGGAAGGCCTCTGGTCGAGGCTCTTGGCGTGGTCTTTGGAGAAGAGGATTTTCTGCTGTCTCTTTGTCGGCATATTCCATTTCACACAAGGTGATCTCGCGTATTCTGTCTCTGCAATATTGCTGTAAGAATAAAAATTTGAGTAGGCACTGCTATGTACATACTTGATGTCTTCTTCATGCTGCTCTAAGTTGGCGGCAACGATCGTAGAGACTTCGTTTCGGTTAAGATGACTTAGGACTATATCACTGGCAGCAAAGTAAATTTCAAGGTAGATAAACCATTGGAATAAAAGCATACTTTGGGAGTGGTCTTGGGAGGGGCTCCAGAACAATCTGCCGCATTGTATTCGGGGCAGTTGCATCCCCAAAGGAAGGCTTATGGCAGGTTTAGCATGAATCGCAGCTCTGATCATCAGGACTGCGTACCATCTCGCAAGTTTCCAAAAGCGTACAATTAACAGCATGAAAGCTAGTAGATTGGCTAATCATACAGTAAGGAATACAAATTGGCCCTCCCTGGCAGTGCTGGGTGTGAAACTTCGCGTTGATGTTTGATTTCGTGCGGAAATATCCCGCGCTCGTGGGTTACCTACCTTGCCGAGGCACGTCATACACAGAGAGGAGACCTATGATGAAAGATCCACCAGCCTTTGTGTACTCCTATATACAAAAGGCATCGAGACATCGATCACATTTATCAACCAGTTTTAGACCTCGTACCAATCCATTGGACCTCCCAGCACCGCACTCACTTCTCCCACGAACAATTAGCACCTCCAGAGCGAAAATGACGAACATACATAGCCCAATTCCTCAATTGAAGCTCAATGATGGCACCTCGATCCCGATGGCACGTAAATCAAGCCAAAATAACAAGCAGAAGCTGATACTTGACACAGCTTGGCTATGGCAGTACGCCTCCTGACCAATTGGTCTTTACATTAACGCTAACGCTATTCTTTAGCGGGAACAGCATGGTATAAGACCTCCGAAGGATCCATTGATCGCAAGACAGTTGAGGCCGTAAAGACAGCGATTAAATTAGGATATACTCATCTTGACAATGCTGAAGTCTACAACACCGAGCGTGAAATGGGTGTTGCCATCAAAGAGAGCAAAACTGATCGTTCCAAGCTCTTCGTCACATCCAAGGTCTTGACAAACATAGCAGACATACCAAAGGCTATCGATGCAAATTTGAAGAAACTTCAGCTCGAGTATGTCGACCTCTACCTCATCCACGCTCCCTATTTCGCAAAGACCGATGAGGATTTACAGAAAGCGTGGGCGGCGATGGAAGAGGTGAAAGCCTCGGGAAAAGCTCGCTCGATTGGCGTGTCCAATTACCTCGAGAAACACCTGAAAGCCACATTAGCAACGGCAAAGGTCCCTCCATCGATCAATCAGATCGAATACCATCCCTATCTCCAGCATGGTGACCTTATCGACTTCCACAAATCCCAGAACATCGCAGTATCAGCTTATGGGCCTCTGACTGCTGTGACAAAAGCAAAGCCAGGACCTTGTGACGAGATTCTGGCATCATTAGCGCATAAGTACTATGTCAGTGAAGGTGAGATAGCATTGAGGTGGTGTATTGATCAAGGCATTGTTGCAATAACGACGAGTGGGAAGGAGGAACGCATGAGTGACTATTTGAGGGTCACGAAGTTCAGCATGACACCTAAAGAAGTCAAAGACTTGGCAGAGGCGGGCTTGCAGAAGCATTATCGAGGATTCTGGCAGGCGAAGTTTGACGACAATGACAGGTCGTAAAGGGACCATGGAGTGTCCCCTTACATATGCAAAGGACCGAAGTGTAAATAGGGTACCCATACGTCGTACAGTCCCCGTAAACATTTTTCGATTCTAACAGCCAATCCTATCAGCACATGCATCATGTCTTGTAGATGCACTGCTATTGGAGGCCACCGACATAAGTCATGCCGACTAAGCATTTCATTCAGTACCTTACGATTCCCATGAATTGCGATGCCAAGCTGTCAAGGCTCCGGAGGTCAATCCGCGGACTAGCCTCCCTATGAGCGTCATCCAGGGTCCCTTACCAGCCACCGAGCCACCCTTCTAGGGACTTCCAAGGAAGTGAGCTCCAACCATCAGCTCATAACTCAGCGACCCACCATCGCTTCTTCAGCTTACATACTTCCCGCTGCGCATCCATCTGATCTACCTTATTCTCAGCTACCCTAATCCGCACACCCAATAACAGCCACCTTCTACATCCTCTCCCAAACAGCGCGGCGAAACATCCGCCACGTCACCGACCATGTCGTCAGTCAGCTCACAGCAGCCCGAAAAGCCCCTGAACGAGTAACATTGCCTCCCCACTCCCTAAAACATCCAATCACTAACCCCTCCCACCACCAGACTCCTAACCACCTCCCTCGTCGACATCTACATCGGCACCGAAAACACCCGCTGGACCCTCCACGAAAAGCTCCTCTGCCACCACTCCCCCTTCTTCCGCGCCCGCTTCTACAACAAATCCAACCACCCGGACTCCGTCTCCTCCAAAACCTACGGCCTACCCGAAACCGACGACCTCCCCTTCGAACTCTTCGTCGGCTGGCTCTACTCCAAAGCGCTCCGCTACCCCGAACAAGAAAAAGACATCGGCCCCCTCCTCGACCTCTACTTCCTCTCCCTCACCCTCCAAATCGCCCCCCTCTCCTCCGACATCGTCGAAACAGTCCGCGCCTTCTACCACAACGCGCAAACATACCCCGGTCTGCGGCGCGTGCAATACGTCTATTCCAACACCGACGAAGATAACGAAATGCGCGAAATGATGGTTAATAGTATTGCGAGGTTTTTGACGTTGTCGGATACTATTCCGGCGCATTGGGAGAATGCGCTGAAGAAGAATGGGCAGTTGAGTGTGGATATTATTAGGAGTATTCAGCAGTGGCATTTGGAGGGGAGGAGTGTGCCGGATGCGAGGGATGGGAGTGTGGAGAGGGGGAGGGGGGGGAGTGAGGGGGTTAGTAAGGTGGGGTTTTCGGTGGTGGAGGAGGGGAGTAGTATGAGTGAGCATATTAAGAAGGAGGAGGAGGAGGAGGAGAATGGTGTTAATGGGAGTTCATCGTGAGGAAATACTTTAGTAAGGGGGATAATGGTGATGGTGAAGAGGAGGTAGTTCGCTGATCAATTATGTTAATTCATGGTGTAAGGATTTGTGATTTGTCGCGAATATCCATCTGTCGTTCCGCGGTTGCGGGTGATCGACGAGGTTTTCTTTTTTCCCGTTGGAACCACGTGTACAGCCTTAGGTAACGCCTCTCGGTCTGCATGTTGGTAATCATCACAGCTCAAGGTTGGCATATTTTTCTTGGGAAAATGACTTGCACATAATATAAGCTGTTTATATTGGACGGAGCCTTCTCTATTAATGTCAAAGCGTGGGGTAATTAAAACAGTATGGTACATGCTTTTTATCCTAAGTAATTATTCCATCCGCCGTTCCAGGTACCAATACATTCCTACTCCTCTGTGGAAGGGCGCACTGAGATCATCTTCCTATTCCTCTTATTCTTCCACCTTTGGACGAAGGGCGTGCTTCGCTTGCGGGAAGACACATCATTTCTTTCCCTTGGCGTCCCTGACCGCTTTGGCCTTTTCAGCCACTCCTCTCCCGAAGCACTCAGCGCAGGGATAATTTTTCATGGTCTGGGTGGTATTTGTAGCGTGATTCAACTCCATCATGGCTATGTCGCACATGGTATACTTGGTGTCTTCGAGGTGGCCGCACGAGAAGTGGATGTTTTCGATGTGACACATGGTTGGTAGAAGATAGCAAGGCGATTGATGGGAAAGGTGTAGCGAATATACCCAAATGTTTCAATTGGTATCTGAGAGCAGGTTGCGTGGGTATGAAAGTGCGGAGCTGCGGCCGCGGGTGCTGAAAGTGCTTCGACCAATTGGGTAGGCTTGGCGTGGTACTTGGTGACCAATTGAGGAAAGCAAGGGATTATATCCCACGTGTGAACTAGGAAGGAAGAATGCGGAGTAGCGGAGTAAGTTTGTGATTGAATTTTCGATACTCCCGCCCACGTCGGGTGCGAACGCTTTGATGATTGATTCGATGGGGTATTGACAAAGCTTGGGGGTCCTTTGTTGGCGTGTAGCGTGGGGACACGAGATGCAAATTGCGAAATGCAAGAACGCGAAGTAGCTCCCGCTGTCCTGCTTCTTGCTGCTGCTGCTATGCTGGAGACGATCACTGATGCTGGGAGACATGTTCGGTCTTGGGGCTCTTTATATAGTCAAAAGAGTACATCGTTGAGCCTCGATGCGTGGGATGCTGTCAGATCTGACAGCAGCGTGCCAATGACAAATGAGGTAGCACAATGAAGCGTTAGAGTTAAGGTTTATCCGGTAGAGTGGTCGTTGGGACCACATATGGACCACGATCGTAGCGCGTTTAATCTGCATGATCTGGTGGCGAGTGGCGTAGAAAGGGCGGCTTTCTGATTGGCCAGTCTCTTCAGACCTCTGATGTAGCCATATCCCAGACCTTTCCCACGAGGGAATGATACGCCTCTCGGTATCGACCGAGAGTGTTCATTGCGACGTCCGTGGGCATTGCTACCCCTGGTTTCCCCCTCAGTCCATTGCGTACTAGCCAATCTATATGCACCGTTAGCGAAAGCCATTTCCCTGTTCAGCTGAAAGCGAACATACCACGCAGGTACTGTTTGTCGTATGACTCCTGACCTCGGCCAATTTCATAAGTGCCGGCATTCCAGAAACGACTACTATCGGGCGTGAGCAGCTCGTCGATCAGAACAACTGTGGCCGGTGTGGCTGATTCGTCAAGTCCAAACTCGAGCTTAGTGTCCGCAATGATGATACCACGTTCTGCAGCATAAGCACTGGCCTCCTCGTATATCTGTAATGACAGTGCTTCGATCTGATCTGCATATTCTTGGCCTACAATTCTGGCAGCTGCCAGAAAAGGTCATCAGCCGAACGTTCAAGGGGGATTTGGTAGCTGTCACTTCCCAGCTGAGTAGCCGCTTACCTTCTTCTGGACTTATGTTCTCGTCTTTACTGCCTAAATCAGCTTTGGTGCTCGGCGTCCACAGAGGCCGGTCTAATTTCTCAGACTCTTTTAGGCCAGCCGGGAGTGTAATCCCGCACACAGTGCCGTCATTTTGATATGAACTCCACGCTGATCCTGCGATATATCCGCGTACAATGCTCTCGATTGGAAATACTTTCACGCGCTTGACAACCATACTACGCGACCCCAGCTTTTTGACCAGATCGGGTCGAAGGCGTTTTTGCAGCATCGGAGGTATGCCCAAAGAAATGAAATGTGTACGGAGTCCAGGTATCCTAGATTGGAGCAGATTGAACCAGAACTCGCTAAGTTGCGTGAGAATGGCGCCCTTCTGATCGATCCCCTGCCACCCCAATTCGGAATTAGCCATGGCTTTGATCGCGATTGTATCGGCAAGTTGCATGGATGTGTAGTCTTACATTCTTCAAGACTACATCGTAGGCTATCATTCAATGAGTGAAATTCCAAATAGCAGCTGAGTCTAGACACTTACCTGAGATCCTGTCTGTGGTCACAAAAAGGAGGCTTGAATCATCGATCTCGTAAATCTCACGGACTTTCCCAGATACTACGAGGCGCAAATGTTCCGAAAGATCCGCCTGCATAAGAGCAGCCATTGGAGAAGAAGTTGCAGCCAACGATGGTGATGATGCTAAAGAAAGTCGTCGGAAGTTTGAAAGAGGCTCAATTGAACCGCTCTTGGCTATCCCACGCTGCCACAATGCCAGATCTGTACCAGCCTTCAAGCGCTATTGAATCGAGGAGAATCCCAAGAGTTATGATCTCATTGGCGGGAGCGAGAATACCCTTCGGAGAACGTGCATATTTTGGATCAGCTTTTGGGCGGAGGGTTTCCCTAAGAAAGGCGACACCGGGAGGCCAGACCCCTTGATAGCAGAAAGCTGTATTGTCCGAAGCGAAGGGATGGGCGTGGTAGATGGTAGAAGTGGTGATTGGCAATACGTCGTGGAAATTGGTTGACTCTAGTTTGTTGATGGACGTTGAAAGTGATTACGAAGTGCCGGAGACGTTCGCTCAAAGCCCGGCTACTAAATATAGCTAGCGTGCTGTTTCGGAGATATGATAAGATTATGGAGATAATTTTCTTGGGAGTCTTCCAGTCCCTTCGCCCAACGTCATTCGTTCGATTACCTCAGAGTGACGGCGAGATGGCTAAGAGACAATTCTCTTGAGTTTTCTATACGGCCAACGTTTCAATATGTTTACTCTTCGCTTTCTAGGCTTCTGACTGTACGAAAATTGGTACTGGTTACTATTTATGCTTCTGCGTGCTTTGAGCCACCGCTCACAGCTTCCGTTCACGCGCATCGCCCAAATGACAGCTCATCTAAGCAATGGTGCCACCAAGGGTGCCAGCAATGGCGCCTTTGCTGGTGTCTCGCTACAGGAGCTTCCTAAGTCGGACAACTTCACAATAAACCTACCTCCAGATCCAGAATTCAAAACACCCGCAGAGTCACACAAAGCACCTCGCGCAAAATTAGGTCCCCGAATGGTCAAAGGGGCGTTGTATACTTATGTAAGGCCAGAAGAAACAGAGGACCCGGAGCTCTTGGGCGTTAGTCGGACTGCTATGAGGGATATTGGCTTGAAAGATGGCCAAGAAAACACAGAGGAATTCAAACAGACAGTGGCGGGGAACAAAATTTTCTGGGATAGTGAAAAAGAAGAAGGCATATACCCATGGGCTCAATGCTACGGGGGTTGGCAATTTGGCTCCTGGGCCGGACAATTGGGTGACGGCCGTGCAATATCTCTTTTCGAATCTACGAACCCGGCAACAAAGGCTCGATACGAGATACAACTCAAAGGTGCTGGTAAGACTCCGTACTCGAGATTTGCAGACGGCAAGGCTGTTCTCCGCTCGAGTATCCGAGAGTTTATCGTTTCAGAGACGCTCAACGGCATGCATATCCCTACTACTCGCGCTCTTTCCCTAACACTTTGCCCCAAATCCAAGGTCCGCCGTGAACGCCTCGAGCCTGGAGCCATTGTCGCACGGTTCGCACAGTCATGGCTCCGCATCGGTACCTTCGACATCATTCGCGCACGTGGAGATAGAAAGCTTCTACGCACATTGGCGGATTACGTTGCTGAACACGTTTATCCAGGCTGGGAGTCACTCCCCACAGCCCTGGAAGATCCTTCCAAGCCTACTTCCTCTGCCATCAAGGTAACCAGCGGTGTCCCCCCGGACGCGATACAAGGGGCGGAGGGTCTTGAAGAGAACCGCTACACTCGCCTCTACCGTGCTATCTGCCGGAAGAACGCTCTGACAGTCGCAGCTTGGCAAGCCTATGCTTTCACGAACGGCGTCCTGAACACAGATAACACATCGCTTCTCGGTCTCTCTCTTGATTTCGGCCCCTTTGCTTTCTTAGACAATTTCGATCCAAGCTACACACCCAATCATGATGACCACATGTTGCGGTACAGCTACAGGAATCAACCAAGTATTATATGGTGGAATCTCGTACGCCTGGGCGAGAGCCTAGGCGAAATGATAGGATCTGGTTCAAAGGTCGATGACGAGGAATTCGTCAATCAAGGCGTAACAGAGTCATTCGCACCTGAATTGATCAAGCGGGCCGAAAGCATTATTGGCAACGTGGGCGAAGAATACAAGACTGTCTTCTTAGCCGAATACTCCCGCCTCATGCGTGCCCGCCTTGGCCTCACTAGCGAACAAGAGAGTGATTTCTCCGAACTATTCTCCGAACTCCTCGATACCCTCGAAGCCCTAGAACTAGACTTCAATCACTTCTTCCGGCGTCTCTCCACCCTCAAAACTTCTAACCTCTCCACACCCGACGCTCGCTGGGTCAAAGCCGCCATCTTCTTCCACGCCGAAGGCATTACCGCCACATCTGGCGTGACCGAATCAGCAGCAAAAGAGCGTGTAGCGGCGTGGCTTGAGAAGTGGGCGAATAGGGCGCGGATGGATTGGGTGGAGGATGGGGATGAGGAGAGGATGAGGGAAATGAAGAAGGTTAATCCGAAATTTGTGCCGAGGAGTTGGGTACTCGATGAAATTATTAAAAGAGTGGAGCAAGACGGTGAGAGGGATGTGATTGGAAGGGTTATGAAGATGGCGGAACATCCATTTGAGGACAGCTGGGGTGGTGATAGAGAGGAAGAGGAAAGGTGGTGTGGGGATGTGCCAAGGGAAGGGAGGATGATGCAGTGTAGTTGTTCCTCATAAGATGTTATACGATACTGGGAAGCCTTTTAAGTGGCCTTTGAGATTGATGCCATGTAATTTTTGCATTAGCGAGGACTGGGAAGAAGTCGCAATATGAGATCACATGTATCTACTAAATGAAAAGCAATGTCCACCATAATATCATTCCACATTTTGACAAAGAGAGTGTCGTAATTGAGGTCCTGGTATTCTTATCCAAAGCTCAGATGTTGTTAGTTCTTTTAGAATATGGAAACCTTTTCCACGAAAAATTTGGCTATTCACCCTGCTATATACAGGTGAAAGGTAAAGGCGTGTCTCAATTGAGTTCCACGGTGAATCGAATGTATTCACACTTGACTCTTTTTTTACTTTGAAAGGCTCTCCTTCATTGTTGTTACTACATAATCGAATATTGTCGGCGAAAAAAGATGTACTGGCATTACTCCCAAGGGATGTCGTCACTCTGCAGGCGCTAGCGGAAGAAAGTGGAGCCTTTGCCGGCATTTGATAGACAAGGCTCCTCGTCCCTCACGACTCGAGAAATTGTACCAGTCTGGCTTTTATTAGCAGCTGCTGTAAGCTCAGGCTTCTTGTACGCCACAATTTACCACTTGCCTCACGCGTTGTCCGTGTTCGTGCACTCCAAGCTACTGGACGGCAGACCGCGTATGCAACGCAACCTAGATCGTCAAGCGGGGAGGCAGCGTTAGGGCCAAGCTTTGGAGGTAGACGACGGCCGCTCGCACGCAGCTTACTTGACAGAGTCTGGTTCACTACAATGACGAGTGCCAATGGCGGTGTCGGTCAGAATGGCCTTCATTTGACCAATCGGCTCAACAAGAGCAGGAGTCCGTACGTAAGTCCTCGATATGTCGTGCGTCGAGGCCGACATAAGTGATCCCTTGGCTTATGCACACATCCATAAGGTTCGGGCACATAAGGATAATCCCGTAGCATGGCAAATGTGGGGCCCCGAAGCATTGGCCCTGGCTAAGGAGCACAACCGGTTGTTGTTTGTGAGCATTGGCTACGCGGCATGCCATTGTATGTCTCGTGCTAAAACTCCTCCCTCGACTTTTGCCACTCGGGAACATTGGGCTAATGTCTTGTTAGGGTGCCATGTTATGGAACGTGAATCCTTCACCTCCCCAGAAGTTGCCCAGCTCCTCAATGACTATTTTATACCAATTAAGATCGACCGCGAAGAGCGTCCTGACGTAGACGCTATCTATATGAATTATGTGCAGGCTACGACCGGGTCTGGGGGTTGGCCGTTAAACGTCTTCGTAACGCCTGATCTCGAGCCCGTCTTCGGGGGAACGTATTGGCCTGGACCTAATAATTCTATGACAGCCATAGGCACAGCAGTTGCCGAGACTGTGGGTTTCATCGACATCCTGGAGAAGATGAAGGACGTCTGGGCAACGCAAGAAGGACGATGTCGAGAGAGCGCGAAAGAGATCACAAGGCAGCTGAGAGAATTCGCTGAGGAAGGTGTACATAGTCACCATATGGGGGATAAGGGAGATGGAGAAGGACTGGAGGTTGAGTTGCTAGAAGAAGCATACCAACATTACGCGAAGAAGTATGATAAGACGAATGGAGGCTTCTCTATTGCGCCGAAGTTCCCTACACCAGCCAATCTTACCTTTCTTTTGAGGCTTGGGCAATGGCCGCAGACTATCAAAGACGTTGTCGGCCATGATGAATGCAGCAACGCGGCAGTGATGGCTGTTCATACGCTACGCAAGATGGCCAGAGGTGGGATAAGAGATCAGATCGGCTATGGGTTTTCAAGGTACTCGGTGACGAGAGATTGGAGTCTTCCGCACTTTGAGAAGATGCTCTATGATCAAGGGCAGCTGCTGGATGCCTATCTTGACGCGTTCCTGATCACTCGAGACCCGGAAATGCTAGGTGCACTCTATGACATTGCGAGCTATCTCACAAGTCCACCCATGGCAGCTCCAAGCGGTGGCTTCTTCTCCGCTGAGGACGCGGACTCTTACCCGTCGAAAAATGACACCGAAAAAAGAGAAGGGGCCTATTATGTATGGACGCTCAAGGAGCTTCGCGAAGTTCTTGGTGAGAAAGTTGCTGATGTATGCGCTCGTTTCTATGGCGTTCGAGCAGACGGCAACATTGCAAGTGAAAATGATCCACATGATGAGTTCATCAGCCAGAACGTGCTAAAGATAGCCTCCACCCCAAGTGCTCTCGCAAAGAAGCTAGGCATGTCCGAGTCCTCCATAATTGAAACCATTAAGGAATCCAGAATCAAGCTTCGTCAGCACCGTGAACTCCACCGTCCTCGCCCGGCCCTCGACGACAAAATTATCGTCTCATGGAACGGCCTCGCCATCAGTGCCCTCTCTCGCACCTCCGGCGCCCTCCAATCCACCGACGCCTCCAAAGCCACCGAATGTCTCCGTGCAGCCATCTCCGCCGTCAACTTCATCAAAACCGAACTCTGGGATCCCCAAAGCAAAATCCTTTACCGCGTCTACAGAGAAGGTCGCGGCTCCACCCCCGGCCTCTGCGACGACTACGCCTTCCTCATCCACGGCCTCATCGACCTCTACGAAGCCACCTTCGACGACTCCTACCTCGAATTCGCAGACACACTCCAACAACGCCAAATCGCCCTCTTCACCTCCCCCGACAGCCCGGGCTTCTACACCACCCCCTCACCCCATCCCCCAGACCTCTNTCAAGCTTCGTCAGCACCGTGAACTCCACCGTCCTCGCCCGGCCCTCGACGACAAAATTATCGTCTCATGGAACGGCCTCGCCATCAGTGCCCTCTCTCGCACCTCCGGCGCCCTCCAATCCACCGACGCCTCCAAAGCCACCGAATGTCTCCGTGCAGCCATCTCCGCCGTCAACTTCATCAAAACCGAACTCTGGGATCCCCAAAGCAAAATCCTTTACCGCGTCTACAGAGAAGGTCGCGGCTCCACCCCCGGCCTCTGCGACGACTACGCCTTCCTCATCCACGGCCTCATCGACCTCTACGAAGCCACCTTCGACGACTCCTACCTCGAATTCGCAGACACACTCCAACAACGCCAAATCGCCCTCTTCACCTCCCCCGACAGCCCGGGCTTCTACACCACCCCCTCACCCCATCCCCCAGACCTCTTACTCCGCCTGAAAAGCGGCATGGACGCCGCAGAACCCTCCTCCAACAATATCAGCGCCCGCAACCTCTACCGCTTAAGCAGCATGCTCGACGACGCCTCGTATTTCAAACTCGCGGGTGAAATCGTCCATGCGTTTGAAGCGGAGGTGGAACAGTTCCCACATACATTCCCTGGTATGCTTGGGAGTGTGGTTATGGGCCGTTTGGGGCTTAAGGGTGTTGTGCATACGGGGGATATTGATGAGGATGTGCTCAAGGAATTGAGAATGCAGGTTGCGCCGAATAGGACTGTGGTGGCGATTGGAGGGGGGAAGGGGGGGTGGTTGAAGGAGAGGAATGGGTTGGTGAGGGAGATGAAGGGGGGGAAGGAGGGGGTTGTGGTGTGTGAAGGGGGGGCTTGTAGGGTGGGGAGGGAGTTTTTGTGAGGTTGTGGTGGAGGTGAGGGGGTATATGATTGATGGTTTCATGATTTTGGGGGTAGGAGGGGGTTTATGCGGTTGTCCTATTTATGGGTTGGGTGGGGGTGGATGGAGGCGAATATGGTGGGCAAATTGTTGGAAAGATATGCGAGATGGATATAGTATGAGAGCAATACGAGGAATAACCACGTCTGCTATCCCGATATTCTATACCATCTCACCACTTCGTGATGCTTTTATTCATATACCGCTTTTATTCATATACCATTCATTAAAACCCCAAACTCGTCACCTCATCCCTCTATCCCAATCTATCACTCATATACTGCTTCTACTCAGCAAACGCAACATAAACATCCAACCCCTCCCCCTCCGACTCAAACTCCACCTCCGTCCCCGCTCCCACAAAAAACACATAGCCCTCTTTACAATCCAATTCCTCCCCTCCAGCCCTCAGCCTCCCCTCCCCCTTAAC
Source organism: Cladonia metacorallifera KoLRI002260 (assembly GCA_000482085.2). Lineage (NCBI taxonomy): Eukaryota > Fungi > Ascomycota > Lecanoromycetes > Lecanorales > Cladoniaceae > Cladonia > Cladonia metacorallifera. The sequence continues at coordinate 493,819 of KI911121.1, forward strand.
ACAAAAAGCCACCGCCGGTCCACCAAACGCCTTAAGTACCTCCTTCTCCCCTTTACCCTCCCCTAATACCACCCTCAACATATCAAACTCCCCCATCGGCGGCGCATAAACGCTCGTCTTCCCCAATTTCCCCTTCTCACTCTTCTTAGCTGGTAGTAGCACGTCCTCGGAGCTATGTGCCGAGAAAGATAAGTCCGTGCAGAAGAGATCCACACTATCCCTATCCGGGCGGGGGCAGAAACCCGTATTGAGGACGTTATTAGAGCGAGCCATGCACTCGACTATGTTTCCGGAGAGATAAGCGTGCGGGCAGGACGCAGGGACGTAGATTGCGTCGCCGGCTTCAAGGGAGAGGAAATTCATAGTTAAGAGCGCGACGAGGTTTCCGGGATCGGTGCTGCCGTATTGGTTTTGAAGGCGGGGGAGGAGGTCGATGACATAGGCGTGTTTACCGTATTTTTCCTTTGGGAGTTGTTGGAGGGATTCCTGTGTTTTCCTGATAGTGTCGTCGTCGGATTTGAGGATAGTGGAGACGAGAGAGCGGATGGTTTCGTTGTTGAAATGGGTTTGCTGGGTGTTGGGGAGGAACTGGTGGAGGGGTGGGAGGACGGTGAAGAGGGATTGGACTTCGGGGGTGGGTTTCCAGCCGGCGAAGACTTCGAAGGGGCCGAGGGCGATGGCGATTTCGGGTTTGTGGTTGTCGTCGGTGAATTGGGAGGGGTTTTGGGCGTGAAGGCGGCGGGCGAGGTCTTTGTCGGGGTGAATTTGGAGGGGGAGGGCTTTTGCGATGGAGAGGATTTTGGGGAGGAAGGGGACTACGCCGCCGAATTTTTCCATGCATGTCTTGCCTAGTAATTGCTCTTTGTTCTCGTCGATGATCTTGTGGAGTTCTTCTCCTGTCTTCAAGGATTTGGCAGGTAGGACGGGGTAGTCGCCCATCCACATTTCGGCATACTCCTTATCTTCAACCTTGAAGCCTGTGTTTGGGGTCTTCGAGCAGAGTACGGCAGCGAGAGATTCGGTACCACGGCGGCCCCATGGATAGTTCTAGTAACGGTTAGGAGCAAAAACTATGTTTGGTTTCGCGCTGGACTTACGTTGCATGAGCATTGAAGCTGAAATACTGAGGACACCATGACTGTAGATTAGCAAGTGCAAAGAAAGCACTGTTTCGAAGCTGTTGCGTATATGCGAACTTTGGGACACTTTTGTAAGTTTTCAATATTTACGTGTTGCCAATGGCGTCACAGACCGTCGAGCTTCGGAGGTCTCGTCATTCTTAGCCGCATCCTCAGCATATGACATCAGAAAGATTGACCAATCGGATGCGCATCAAAGAACTGCAGAGTGATGAGGATATCCAATACTTTACAGTCGTAATATGACAAGCGCTGAAGGAGCAATGCAACGATGCAAACAACTTGCAGGCTCTAAGCGGACAGACTGTATGAACATCTCCCACGCACAGTGCTCGCTTGCCCCCAGCTCGGCAAGCCAATTCTCGCTATCATGCTCTTTCAGTATGGAAATTGGAGGACTGTGAACGCGCCGCCGGCTTTTAGGGGACAATTTTCGGATTTTTCAACGAAGGCTGACAGTACACTCCCAGAATTTGTAGCTCACGCAACCTACCGTTCCCTCCCAATTTGTTAAGGAAGGGTTGCACCTACATTAATTGAAGGGCAATTCCCAGAGATCTGAACAGGGTCCTTTCTCACCCAAAAATTCTCTCTATCCATTTGTATTCAAGATGACAAGTAACAGGTCAGTCTCTAGAGAGGAGGGGAGTCCAGAACCCGGCCCAAAAGTGCAGAAGTCGTAGCTGTACATACTGGCTGACCACCCGATTCATACGCTATTCTGTTGGCAGTTGTTGTTCAGGAGATGGACGACTGAGTTCTAACACGGATCTGAAGACGCAATTTCAGTAGGAACCGGACGTGGCGGACTCTCTCTGCCATCACGCAAAAATTGAAAATCGGACAGAGGACTGTTTGAGTAGCTGTCTGTTGATGGTACTATTCGTGAAGTGGCAGGTCGTTAGCGGTGTTAACATCAATTAGTCATGTCACCTAGCAACGATTCTGCTATCGTACGGGGCCAGCTTCATAATGTTGTACTCGATACGCCTATGGCGACTCTCGATTCAATCACCAAAATGCTCTGGTCGCCGGGAAGCTTGTAGGGTCGATGGACTTTGGTCGAGCAAGTAAAGGGTGTTCGTAGAGCATCTGGCTAACTCCAGTGAAAGCTTTAAAAAGAGAGGACAGTCGGAGAGTGCATTTTGGCGGATCATTGGGCAGAACGTACGGTAACCTTTGGAGGAAAGGCTCCCGCAATTGGGGTTAGCATCTACCTGTAAGTCGTTAGCCACTTTCGAACGTCAGGGAGCCTTCTAAGCAGCACCCAAGCACACCTCAACTGACCATTATACTGAAGGGATAGGATGCTTTCCAACATCTGGATAGTCACATCCGTAGCCAACTTAATTGGTCCTATAGATAACTTGATTAGGAATTGTCATGAATAGGTGGCCTAGGAAATTCTCAAATCAACACTATTCCGAAAGAGTCATGAAGGAACGCACTTGCATGTGTTGGCTCACCTTCTAGGAGGTTTTGCTGGTGTCATGCTAGTCGTAGCAGACGCTGGCTTGGTGAGTAGCATAAAAGGCAGGTCGATCACTGGCTACCCAAGCGTGAAAACAGAACTGATGTAGTTACTGACGACGATGGCCAGAGTGATCGAGGTTGATGTTTGAAAGTGAAGACTCACTCAATGTAAATCTCCCCTAAGGACCCAGCTTCTTCGTGTCCCATTTACAAGGACGAGTCTCAAAGGACATTGCTCAATCAGATCAAAGGTAGTCGCACCATCGGATAGTAAGTAGACTGGCCTTCCCAGATGAACGACAGCATTTCATCAACAGCTATCTGGGCAGTAGAATAGTGTCGAGGTGGATCGGCTCCGAAGGACGGAGGCTGCGCGGATGCATACGCGCGCTAGTCATATTAACATTTACCTTACCTTACCTTGCAATCACCTTCAGCCAAATTTCAAACTCTGCTTTGGGGGTTGATTTGACTGCACGTCGATCAATAACGGCTTATTTTCCGAACACCGTCCAGCTTCAGCAGCCATCAGGATTTTGTGAATATGACCACCATCAACGACGCACGTCCGGCAGCTGCAGAGTACGTCTGGCCTTACTTCTTCACTCTGTCGGCAGATCTACGCCTAGAAGTTTACAGGATATATTTCTCGCAAGACATCTACCGGGCCTCGGAGGTCCGCGATGGCCAATTCGGCTTCAGATTCTACGATCTCCTTCTAGCAAACCGGCAGATCTACGAAGAAGCGCAGCACGTTGCACGCAGATATCACATAGCCCAATTGCAAGAAAGCCAGCAAACTTTGCGCCTCTATCAAAAGCACGTTGGATCCGATTTTGGATGTCCGCAATGGGGTTGGGTCGTTGGCTCTGATATTCCATACCACCCTAAGAGTCTTAACCCAGAATCCCTCGCAGCTTTGCGTCTACCGATGCTGGGACTCAGTATATCCGAGAATGAATGCGCCTGCAGCCTGGACGGTTTCGAATTGTGGAAATTGAGCGAATTCTATTGCAAGCTGCGGACTGCACTTGATAACGAAGGTGCTCTCAGAACATTGGAGTTAAACTTCACCCATCAGAACAAAGATCAGAGACATCAGATATTCGGGTTACTTTTCGATATGAGAGCCTTGTTGAATCCTCCAATTACCTACAGCGTCACCATTGTGGACCATAGAGAGCGTCGTGTTAATGCCATTCGAGGTTTCCTAGAAACCCTTGTCTGCAACGCCCATGTTCGCTATGCAATGGCTCCATCTCCTCTTCCGGGCGGTTTCCCCCAGTCATCATCATGAGATACCTGAACCAGTCTAAGAATACTGATGCTCGGCGAAACACATATCACGGCAGAAGCGAAGTCATGTATGTAATGCTTACAGGATGGGAATGCCAACATAGGGGGCATAGAACCCATCTCGCCCATGGATTGGGGCGAAATACCTGGATAGTGGTGGTTCCACGATCAACAATCCCTACGGAGATATGGCGTGGAATGTCTTCGGATTGTGGAGTCTAAATCGTGCAGAATACATATACACATCTCCATGAAGCCTGACGAGAACGTCGCAGACATGACCTTGAAGGACTTCACTAACGCTGTCTCATGTCCCAAGCGTTGCGTGGACTCTCTTATGCCTTCTCATCAAATTTGGAACACACACTGCCAAAGTAATAGCTACAGGCCTTTGCTGAAGAAATACGATCTGCGGAAAGACTTCGAATGATTATTGGACCTGGCTGGACTATTGTTCCCACGTGAATAGCCAAGATTCGAGCGTTCGGAATATTTGGTGGAATGTCAAACGGGCTCGCAACCACCGAGATCACCAATCCGACAATCCGATTCCGCTATACTGTTTGAAGGGTGAACCTCTATGTCAAATTGGTGCTTTCTCTTCAAAATAACACCTCGTACTTTATGACGCCTTCATGTCCAGAGGATATTGGCCCTTGTATTCATTGCGCCATCAAGCCGCTTTGCTAGACTTTACACATGTCTGTAGAGGCGCTTACTAGAACCAAGCAACGCTTGTCGATCTCATGAGACATGTCGACCATAGCAGGGCTGCTATCCTCGAGCTTGGGCGGCACAGCTGGTGTCTGCCCGAGTAATAGGAGAAAGAAACGTAACCTTCGCTGCTGCGTGTCGTGCCTACTCTGGGAGCTCATTTAGGTAACATTCTCACAAGATGAAAATACTTACAAGATGTTGATCAAGACTTGGTACAGCTAGAACACGCTACCTATGACTTAAACTAGGTAAAGCGCTGGAGTGCACTTGAACCCCCGATTCCGCCAATGCAAATCATCATTCTCACCAGATATCACTTTACAGACCCGGTGTATACGATCAAATCCTTCAACATGGAGCTTCATACTCGTTTCCTATGGGATTGCCGAAGTTGCGATGCCACCAGTGCAAAATGTCTCTTGAATGGAGCCCGCTTCCACGGCGCGTTAGTACGAGAGCGTCGGTGCGCTGTAGGGTGTATGGCAGTGGAGCTGATGCTGTAAGGATGATGCTGGTTGCCGCCAGCGACAGGATGCAGCAGACGAAATGCATGATTCGCGAGTTTGTTATTACAGATCCGATCTCTTGCAACGTTGACGTTGTATTAGGCGTGAGGATCAGCGGAAGTAGTGTTGATAGTATACGATAGGTTTTTATGCCTAGATTCTGTCAGCTATAGATCCGCTGCGAGCTACTAGTGAAAATTGTCAACTGACAAGAAAATCGTGGTGCGGAACCAGCCTGGCTTGAAGAAGTGTAGTATTGCGTGGTATTGAAGTGTTGGAATGGTTAGGTCAAAGAAAAGACGCTGCCGAGTTTTAATGCCTTTGTCAATAAGGTGAGGCAAACGGTTTCACGTGGTCCATGCCTTCCTTTGTGGATCAAAGGCACAAGGAAGATAATATGAACAATAGCCCGAAACGACAGGCAGATATATGTATTCGAAAACACTTGGGGGTACTAACAACACAATCATTGGACTAGGATGTCACTTTATTTCCTGATGTGATGGTCTTCTAATCGCACGGGTAATTTCTATGTTACAGAATTCACAATCTATATCTTCTCCTCCTTCTGACACGCCACTTTTGTAACTCGCAAGCTACCCAATATGGAAAATCAGATCAAGTTATGCCTTCCAGGTCTGCCAAATGAGCTTCTCCTGAAAATGTTTGGTTATCTTTCATGCAACTTCCGTCTAGCTTCGGTCAGTCGCGTGTGCTACCATTTCAATGAGTTGGTCGACTCATTTGAAGTGAAGAGCCTTGATCTGAAAGTCACGTTCCCAGAGAGAAAGATCCTGGACGCGAAGAAAAGTGTGCGCAAGGATCTCCCACTGTATAAGCTCCTGCAAAAGTTCGTCCATCAACAAACGCTTCCAACACATACGTCATGGCTACCTCCAAGCTACAATCGATTTCGCCGGCTCTGCCAACACCTCGAACAGAATCCAAAGATGCTCACGGAGATCAAATCCGTGTCATTGACGGTCGAAGATCGATCCTGGTACACCTCGTGCGTTCAACATAAAAGGCTACTCCACAGTCTTCCTTATCTCAACCACCTGACCCTCAGTCCACCACCTCCAATGTCCTTCCGGTGGCTTGAGCGAAATCCCCAATACGGACCCAGTTTGCTGAGATCTCTGCGACTGGATTTTTTACCCCTCATGGCGCCATTGTACCATGTACGTTTCCTCGAGGACATCAATAACGTGATAGACCATACCCGATATTGGTCAGGGCTTCATAAATTGCGAATCGACGGTTTGAAATTTGTAAATGTGCCCTTTCCGCATAGGGATATGACATCCATTAGGGACCTCTGGTGTGTGGGTTGCAGAGAATGGGAAGCAGCTGTCACGACTACCCAGCTTATCAAATCATCCACGGGTTTGGTACGTTATATCTTCGAGACTGACACTGATCGTTCTTATCTTCGCCCTTTCTTTCCACAAGATCCTTTTCTTCTCTATAACGATCTCCTTATTCACAGGCGCACGCTGAGACAACTGGTCATCGCCACAAGCAATCTTGGTGTCATCGACGAAGACTGGAAATTGGGATCGTTGAAAACTTTCTGCCAGCTTGAAAAACTAGCTCTACCTTGCTCCTTGATGCCGGTACCATCATTGGGCAAGACTGATTATGAGATGTTACTGCCAAATCTAGAGGAACTACAGATTGAACACCCCTTCAACGGCAATCCATTGGTATTCCACAGCGAAGATAGGCTAGAGATGTTTCAAAGCTGTACAGAGCAGATCAAATTTCGACTCCCCTATCTGAGACGGGTTATTTTCTGGTATCAAGGGGACCCAGTTCAGATGGATAAAAGAAATAGTGGTATCTTTGATCCTTTAATTCTAAAAAGACTCCGAGTGGTCGAGAAGACCTTCGAGGAGGTTGATATAAAATTCGAATGGTTGTCAGTATCTTCCTTTTGGGATACACCGATCGGGAAGGCTCTAGACGCGGAGGGCGATGTGATTATCGAGGAGAGCAAAGGTGGCGAGGGAAATCCTATCACTCTTCACCCGGCCCCGCTCACGGTTTGACTCGGATCTTGTTAAGGCGGCTGAGGGACGCATTGGACATGACAGTCATAGGTCTGCCACTGCACTGTATCGTGCATATGGTACCCGGCACTTACATTCCTTGGCCACGACTGCCTCAACATCCATCATGCTTGCTACACGAGATTTCCGGTAGTGGATAAGCAGTTGACGAACTATCTTCGCTTGAGTATCAAATAAATACACTAGCAATCAATATTTCAGCTATCCCAGTAACTCTCATCTCGGTACTCTACCATTCCTCTATTCGTATGAGCAACACTACTTCCAATCAAAATGCTTCGGCAGAAAAAAAATATTCCTCTCTATTTTCGCCACCCAGATAAATTTCACTAATCTACCAAGCAGACGCACAAAACTCCTATCCACAATTCCTTAAAAACAAAACCCACAACCCTTACCACCCACAATGTCACCAAGCACAGTAAGATAACCAAAGCTCATCACCGTTATCTTGTTTAAGCTCAATATAACCCTATAATGACTAACATCAAATTACGTAAAAGATGCGATTCGGTATCTGCCTTCAACCTCGGAAATTGGCCGTCTGTTCTGCTGAAAATAAATAACATCGCCACTTAAAGCACACTAACCTATCTAAGGTTTCTTTCACTTTATCCTTTGAACATCGCTTATCGGAAAAGCTGGGACTGATAAGAAGTTATGCTCCTCATGAGTACTGATTTTGGTGGCGGAAGGTTTTCGAGGCGGCAACCTGGTGTTTTGATCTGAGTCTCGATTTTTTGCCTCATACTTTACTGCTCACTATAGCATTCTATTGTTTCCCTTGATATGAGATACTATCAGTTTCCCTTATATATCCTCCAGCTATTTCAAAGATTATAAAAGTATTGACCTATCTCTTGCCTGCCCCAAGACATCAGCATCATCGAATCGCACCGTCTATATACACAACCTCCCCTTGCCCACTAACACTTCTAGGACCAAACTTGCGATTTCCATCACATTTTCCATCACCCTCCTTTACGGCTAAACACCAACCCTCAACACCAAGCATCAACACCATTCTTCAAGACCATCTCTCAAGACCCTTTCTCAGCACCAACCTTCAACACCAACCCTCAACACCAACCCTCAACACCAACCCTCAACACCAACCCTCAACACCAACCCTCAACGCCAACGCTCAACATCAATCCCGCCTACCCTCTTTCCCCTTCCTCCATCCCATCATCCCACCGTCCTCAAAACCCTCGACGCACTGAAGATAACCCCCCATCCTTCAACATTTAATCCAGTGATCTAATCAATCATACCCATCCCACCATCCCTCAATCTTATACTAAACTAAGCAAATTAGTATAAAGAAGAAGACGCTAAAGATAAGATGAAAAGAAATGAAAACACCATCATACCTCTTCCCCCATCTATCTACCTTAGTAATTACACAACACCTACCCCATCCTCTCTTATTCAATTTTATCTATTGTATTGTATTGTATCGCATCGCATCCCACTATATTGATTGCTGTCCTTAACTGCCGGCATTTATCAGGCGACAAGGACAACGATCATCTCATTGCTGGCCGGGATGTCCTGTCGATTAACATGGACTTAGGCACGTAATGTAACTCAACATGAAAGAATGCTGTTCAAAAGTGATAGCAACAAGCTCGTTCTTTTCGTCGTTGATGGATCCAAGCAGTGGCACCTTCTTAGACGCGTATTGTTTCTGGAAATGATGTAGGCACAAGTGTGGTATGATTGTGGGAGCATATGTTTGTGCATTTTTAGTGCCGTATCGTATGATGCTAAGGAATTCTCATAGATTTTGTTGCAATATGGCTATGCCATTTCCACCTTTGCTTAGCTAGCTAAGCTGGCTCTACTAATATTTTCTCATTTCTACATATACTTGGTATTCTAGCGGCTTCTGCCCCTATTCCAGCGCATCTGCCCTGCAGAGCATCATGTATAGGAGCGTCCTCCTATAAATCCTATTCAGACAGGCAATGCAGTGTTTGTCCTTATAATCTCATTCCTGCATTGCGGCAAGCTCGGGCTTTTCGACGTCGATGAATATAAGCAGTGGCCCTTCTTGGACGCGTACTTTTCTGTTGGCACAAGTGTGGCTATGATTGTGGGAGCATATATCTGTGCATATTCACTACCGTATCGTATGATGCTAAGGAAATGTCATAGATATGGCTATGATTTATTCTCGCACACTGTATATTTTCTGATGCAGTGACTCATTCAGAAGCCTTGCATATGGCATAAAGTTGTCGTCATCCAACTGCTTAGACTCAACCAATCTGTAAGGAATGTCTTTCTCCAACCCGACCCTGGCAATGACGATTGGTTTGCCTTGTTTTGTACGCCCATCGAAATCGACGTAGGTTCTCCCTCGCAGATTCTGCTTGTTGGTCTTAGCATCATGCCAGGCAGTATTAACGCAATTACTGGCAACGGCAACAGGCCAGCCTGCCTCCGTATAGATGGCCGCAAGGGTATAGGCTAAGCAAGGCGCGCCTTGTGCTTGCACAATAATGGGACTCGCATTCGAGTCAGGAAGTCTGTTATTAACAAGATCGCTGATTGTGCAACTAATGGGCATTGTGGGAGGCGTCTCATCTTCAGAGGGCGCATGTACCGGTTTAACGTAAGCCGACGCAAACGCACCGTCTGCACGAACTACATTCAGAGTAGCAACTCGACGTCCCTTGAATCTTATACAGAGTAGCGCTGTCTCGGGGTTCACGTCCCAGTCGGGTTCGATATGCCTGGTGCAATCCTCGGTTGGCCCTGTTTCTCTGAACGACTGCATTGTTGCCCGTTGGAAGCTACAGATTTGGGGGTGCTGTAGCACCCCCGGTCGAATAAGGCCATCGACGTCCGATGGAATGCCACTAACATCAATATCAAGCAATAAGAACTTCCCCATCTCGTCCGGAGTGTGGCATGCATCTACTAGGCTTCTGATTAGTAATGTCCGCTTGCCTTTTACGCCGATGCAGCTGCGGCCACGGCCTATGTTCGGAATACTGATATGGGAGGAAAAGAGAAGTGAGCAAAGAGGCTCAAGGAGCTTGTGTCGCGGAATACCCTTCATGTGCCCTCCTTCACTGCGCCTTGTAGCCGTCGTAATGCAAGCACGTATCTCAGTAAGAACTTGAACAGAGCGAAATCCCCAAGCGCCATCAATCATCTGCAATTGCAGTAGGCGAGTGTCAACTAGCTTAAGAAAGACACCGTAATAATAGCCCATGAGGAATGACTGGAAGACTGTAAAAGCGTCAATCTTTTCTTTGGTGCCATTTATACACTCTTTTTGAAGGACAACTGCATTATCCGAGCCATCGTGATTGAATTGAGGAGCCGTCTGCTCGAGTAGCCAGTCTGCAATTCCTTTGGGTTCCTTATCCAAAATTTGTTGTAAGCCATTGCACAGCTCTTTATTGAGCACGAAGCCTTGACAAGAGGCTAACGTATGAACGCTCGGATCAATACGCTCGTATGGTTCGCCAAGGTCAACAGGTGTATAGATTATATCATCAATTTGATTGTAACCCTCATGGCCATCTTTCCGTATACGTAATTCAACGGCTTTAGAGGCCTGTGAGCCCCGCTTCCATGCATATCGACAGCGGTGTGAAGTATCCTTATCGATGGGGAATGCTCCAGTCGATTCCTCCGGCTGTATCAGGGAAACAGCAGTGCAGAGACCGCGGCTCGCCTGACTGAACCAGTCCTTCTCATAAAACCGGTCGAGGTTGTGTGTAAAAAGACTATGATTCTGAGATGGTTCATACATAAGTCGACAAGGTGTGTCTGAGGAATTTCCGATAAAGCCATGTATGCTAAGTAGATCAAACCCAGTCTCCGAGAGACATGTAGCGATACCTGCGAGATCCGAAGATGAGGTGAGGAATTGATGCGAATTCTCTGCTAGCATCCAATACAGGAAGTGCACTACTTCTTTGACATCTTTCGCGGGCAGAAGGCCGTCAAGGATGCTCTTTTCTTGAATCAATGACTGACGAATATCTCGAGCTCGTATATGTATGCTACGGACACAAGCAGCAGAACGCCACGCGTTTATTCTGCTCTGTAACTCGGAGACTAGCAGATCTTGACCATGCTCAGTGGCTTTAAGCAGCCTCAATAACAGATCGTATAGAATAATTCGGACGGTGGCGAAGTCGGCAAACGCATCTAAAGTTGCAATGATACACACCATGCATCCAGTAAATCGGGTGAGATGACCAAGGACTTTTTGTGCCTGCTCGCCCTGAGCTGTAATTTTCTTTCCGTTGGCCAGTAGTGTTATTGACATGTTCCAGACCTTGTTGAATCGAGCTATATCAATGACGCCACGCCGTGTCATTATCTCCAACTCATCCTCGTCCAGTAGACGCAGGAACTCCTCATCACCAGATGACGCAGTCCACCAGTTGCCAACGCGGCGTCCTAATGATAATATGCTCGCGATGTCACCGGCGCCTACGCCCAAAGCAAGAAGCGAGCCGTAGCCAGTACTCACTTGCAGAGCCATAAGCACTTAGCGATGGCGAGTTGTGGGTCGCTGAAAAATCGTTAGACAAGTTCTGCAAAGTCTGGCACAATAGCTTTGAAATGGGTAGAAGCTTCTTCGACCTTTTGCTTTGAAGTAACAGAGCTCCCCAAAGGTCCACTCCATCAAGGCGCAGACATTTGCCTGGTCTTGAAGGCAAATCATTGAGCGATTGGCAGGAATTTGATGCCCAAAGCAAAGCTATGCTATCTAGAGTGGGTCATAAGAAGCCAATCCAGGCTTATTTAGGTACGCCCTGTTTGTATTGGGAGCTAAAACACCCGCATACTCTCGCCGCTTCCTCCTGCTTACTTCCTTGCGGGAACAGGAACAGTAATTACACATTTGGAGGCGAAAATACGCACTTACCTGTGTATATATATACTATTTTCTTTGCGATAATGCAGAGGTTGAAAATATAAGTCTTGGTTTATGTGATATAAAATTTAAAACTAGTAGAAGGGTTGACCCCCCAACTGTATAAACCCATAGGGGTGGACCTAAAGCCGGTGAAGCGGGCCCTGAAAGCTCCCCTAAGATCCTCGAGTTAGGTTACCCCAGCAATAAGAATAGTTCCTGGAGCATCCCCTCTTAAGGGTATCTTCAGGCCCCCTTTCACCAACTTTAGGTCCAGCCCTATAGGGTTACACAGCTGGGGAGTGTATGCAGTTGGGGGGTCAACACTTTTATACAGAATGGATGGGGATGGTGATATGTAGGGTTATTGAAATGAATAAGAGAGAGGGAGGGGCAATTGGTGTTTTAGTACTAAGCTAGCTGTGGAGTGAGATAACATACACAGCCTAGTATAACGGAACTCCGTGTGAGAGGGTGAGGTATGAATTAACTAATCAACATAGCAGGATATTCAAGTGGGAGATAAGATGTAATTGGGCTGAGTTTGGGGCTCAAAGGGATTCTGTTGAATCTTGTGAAATATTCGATTTGTTAAAGTAGGGTAGGTAGGTTGGTAGATTTATGTATGTATATGTACAAGAATTGTATAGGCACATGTGTGCTTTCCTCCTCCTCCTTAATGGGCACACATGTGCTCCCCTCCCTTCCTCCTTAACCTTTCCGTAAGAGCTGTGGGGTTGAGGTGTCTTTGTTTTGTGCCCACGAATAGAAATTTGTAGCCCACCCTTTCCTTTCCTTTGGTAGACGACATGACTAGAATCGAAATAATCCTCCGTCAAGAATCATAGTACCAAAGTGGAATATAAAGTCTTTAAGCATAACAGAAAGATATATGCACGCTAGAACGCCTGTGGAAATGCTGAATAGTACTGTAATGTAATAGGCGCGACGAGCAGTATCAATGGCAGAATGGGTATCTTAGTTGGTGTACGGATCGCTGGTCAAGACGGCGAGAGTGTGTATCGTGAGAGCATAGAGGTCGAGTGACCGGGTCATTGTCGTAGATCGTTTTCGAGCGAGCGTCTCCTTAAATGCTTAAGCCCACTCGTCTCCCTTTCTAGCACCTGGCTCTCTTCTTCTTCTGATTCAGGCTCCGAATTCGCATCCCTCTTCATTTTAACAACAGGTTCCTTCTCCGGCTCTTTTATACCCTGATCACCTCCCGCATATTCCTCCACCTTCTTATCACCGTCTCCACTCACCTCAGGTGAGGGTAATGGCAGGCCCTTCTCTTTAGCTTCCTGCTTCGCCTTCGCTTTCTCTTCTTTTTCCTTCTTTCGCTGCATTTTCTCTTGTTGTTTCTTTCGACGGGCGTCTTGGCGGTCGAGGCGTTCTTGTTTGATTTCGGCCGGGGTCTTTTTGACCCATTCTTTGAGCTCCGGATGCCATTTGTGGCTGCAAGGCGGTTAGTAGGAGCTGTGTTAGATGTTGAGAGAGGAGGTGAGGGTAGAGGGGAAAGCATACCCTTCGTATTCGGTAACGACGAGCGCCTTTTCTTGGTATTCCTCCGCCAGAATTCTGTCGTATGCGTAAGGAACCTTTGCAACGACGCCTTCATACATGCTTTCCCGCATGGGATAAAGATCTGTGGTTTTGTAATGATGCAAGTTCTTGCAACTCCATACTCCCGGCGCGATTTGTGGTTCCGTTTCCGATAAGCCCGTGACGTCGATGTAGAGGCCATTTCGAATATCAATCCACCGCGCATCAATCACATTATTGCCATTGCCACGATCTCGTTCTATGATAGCTGGGTTGACATCGAGGAGGTACTGGCGCTCAACGACGGGGGTGAGGTCGGGGTCTGAGTCGTTAGAGCTATAGTCGTAGATGGAGCCGTTGAAGTGTTTGCCGAGATACATTAGTGAGGGGCCGGATACTTGGGTGTCGATGTCCCAATCCCACGGAAGCATCTGAAATGTAATCGTCAGCCCCATACCCTACGGCTAGGGGTGGTGAGCCTTACCTTTCCATTCCACCACCAACCCAATAGTGTTCCATGTGCTAGCCATGTTTCTATTTTATTCTTCTTGAAAAAATCCAAATATGCGCGCATCATATGTACTTGGGTATCTTGTTTGTCTTCGTAGCTTAGTATGCCGTGCTCATATCTACTGTCGTAATGATTGGCGAGGTCGTTCCCCCCTGGTTCTTGAAAGTACTTGGGCCAACCTTCTTCGACTAAGGCTGATGCTGTTGGCTTTTTTCTTCTCTTCCGTGTCTCTAGTCGTGCTTTTACTTCGGCCAGTGATCGAGGTATGAGGTTGGCTTCCACAAGGAGGTCGGAGAGGAAGGCGAGGCTGAGGACTATATGTCGTATCTTCATGGCTGTGAGGGATCTGTGGGTTTCGGTAGGTGCTTTTGGGTGTTGGGAATGAGGAAATCACAGTTCTATTCATCTATCCCCGGAGGGAAGATGTTGTGAAAGGTCGGAGCCGCAAAAGGCTTGCGAATCTGCAGGGATCCTTAGTGAGGCAAAGCGGGAGGATGCGCGGGGGATGACGACTGCTGCGATCTGGTTGGTTGGCGCGTTGGAAAACAGACGGTGAGGAAGTGACGACTTCACGGAATACAACACAATAACATCAGTGAAGAGAATTGAGGGGAAAGAAGGGGAAAGAGAAAGATTGCTGGAGGAAACTGGTCGTGTGCTTCCTTGGCGATTCGGCGATCGTCCTTCCTGCCCGTGTGGGTTAAGTAAAGCCTATCATTTGCAAGGGTTACGTACTTCTAGTCTTGTTTATCTGCCGTTGAGAATTGCTAACGACGACAAGGGACATGCACAACATCCATACCAAGTGCCAAGTTGATTATGTGGCTACTCTAGATATAACACGCGCTTGCATGATCTTCAATCTTACGTATGCGCCGTCTACCGATGTTCTGCTTGTGTACAAGAGACCGAGAGGTGGAAAAGGGAGGTTCCCAGGAGAGGACGCCAAGCGATAAGATGTCGTGGAATACATTGATCTACTGGTGTACATTGAATGTGGAGATCAGTCTTCATGCAGTTGCAGCCTGCCAACTCACCTCCCGCGAGGGAGATAGCATAGTGAACGGTGTACACATCAATTATCAATACTTCGGCACGACTTCCTCTACGTCGACAGCGCAATTTGCCTATCTCCAGCCATGTGCTAGGTACTTTAGTACCTTATCTCGCCCACAGGAAAGAGCCACCTACCTCATCAGGGTTAGTAGCCACGCGGGGGCTTATTATAGATTCCGGCATGCCGTGTGTTTATTCAACGACTGTACTTTTTACCCACTACATGACCCCTGTACATTCACAAACCTATTCAATCAATAATTATGTGTAAGGGTACGAAAGAGCCTGACTCGAATATCAGGCAACGCTGCAAGCAAGAGAATGAAGCAGAAGTCATATATAATCGAAATCATACGCAGAGATGGTGTAGGGATGTTTAAGGTTTTCACACAGTGAGTCGGTCCTTGCAAATGCGTCTCACATGTTAATGTTCCCTTGATTATGGATCTTGATGACTTCACGAAAAAGTCTTATAGGCTGTTCATTGAGCCTCGGACTCGCAACTTTTGGTTTGGTATACATAGCTTCTGCTCGATTCCCTTCCAGGGAGCGTTCGTACATTCCCTGCCTAGCCAGACAAAGCTGCTACGCCGCCGCGACATTCCCAGCTCCAGCACTCGACGCTACGGCTGTCGGCGCTGTTGATGATGCCGTCGATACCCCTGTCACGTTTGCAGCATTTGTTGACAACCCAATCTTTTTAACTGTTACGGTTCCACAGTAGTGCACATTGTTGTAGGTCACGGTCGCAGTGATTTCCCTCCAGCGGGAGTATTGCGTCATCCATTGTGCCAACCCTCTCAACGTCGAGAAGCCAATATCATTCGTGAATCTGCCCTCAGGCGTGCCTTGATCTTGAAGTGTTATCTCCAGTCCGCCGTACCAGAATGTAACCATTCCATCCTCGATAGGATCACCACCCGCCTGCTCCCCAAGATTGTCCATGCCAAGGATCACGCACATCAGTATGTCGATGGCTGTGATAGATGCGTCGTGACTTGTGCTTATGAATCCTAGCGAGACTTGGGTCCCAATAACGGGATAGCTCCCAAGATTGGGATCTGCTACTTGGCTGAGAGTCTATTAATTCCTGGCTTCCTTCGTCGAGATCATATTTGGAGACCGGAACTCACCTATCAGAGGGCATGGCACTGTTGATAGTCTGGACGCCGGAAGGCTGTGGCACTATTGCTGCACTGAACATGATGAGCTGGAGCCATACCAGAGTGAATGCCAGTCGAAAATACATCACGTCAATACAATAAGGCAACGAATGCTATAGGAGGACCTTTAAGCGAATTTAGAGAAATCATGATGTGCGATGCAGCTTCATATAGAAATCTCTCCTCGCAAGATATCCTCCAAAAAGCGACTCTGCTGGAGGTTGCCTCACCATTGATTTGCCGACTCTGCTTGAACGCGACAAGCGATGGGCCGAAACATTTGAGACCTGTTTGGCTCACTACGCGCGACATCTGAAAGCACTGTAGAACCGGTCTAGTAGGAAACGTTTAAAGATATATATAGAATCATCTCGAGTAAAGGAAATGCCAATGCGTTCAGTTCACCGGGATTGGGACTCGCTTTGACTGACAAAGAAGAGCTTGGACGTTGTCTTTGATGCGATCAACAGAGCAAAAGAAAAGTATAAAGGCATAGACCTCGTTCCTAATAGAGAAACAATATGTCTATCCCAGATCAAATCTCCTAAGCGTATGCAGAATTGATGTAGGATCTCTGGCTAAAGGCTGTCCACTGCTTGAGACGAGAAACTCACCAGTGAGTGATTATACTCTTATCTACCGTTCAGCAATCCGTTGGAGCCAGAATAATTTCTGAGGAAATTGAAAGGGTTTAAGAAGTAAATTGTTGCAGAGACGAGGAAGCGTTTGAAAGAGAAGTGAGAACTAAGGTAAGGTATGCATCGTAGCGTGTCGCCGCCGCGGTGCGGATCGGCGTCATCAGTCCTCAGCCCGAATACTTCATAGAACCATGTACTCCAAATCCAACGACCCAATATGCAGACACGTAGGATTCCGACCGCAACGCGGTGCTGAGAGAGCCTTGATTTACGGATACATTCCTTCTCATTAAAGAAATTAGACCCGCTTATAGATTCTTTATATATACCAATTAACAATGTCGCAACGGTGAACCTCGGCCCATTCCTCCCTCTCACTCTACACCAAACATGTCCGACTCTGTGGGTAAGGATCCCTCTGTCTACGCCTCAACCTCTTCCGATGCTCTTCTGACAAATGCCTATGACACAGACAGAGTTTTCGTCCATGCCCTCAATACCGTTAAACGTATACCTAGAACAGGCTCCGCTCGCCCTCCACCCTCTGATCGCCTCCAGCTCTACGGTCTCTACAAACAAAGTACAGAGGGTGACATCGAAGGTATCTCGCCAAGACCAACGGGCAAGGACCCAGACTCGATAGCAGAGAGGGAGAAATGGTAAGCAAGCTCCCTCATCCTTTGATCGGCAACCTAAGGCTAATGTCGTGTGCCAATTCAGGGACGCATGGCACGCACACAATGGCCTCTCCAGAACAGAGGCAAAACGAAGATACATTTCTACCCTGATCGAAACAATGCACAAATACGCCACCACAACACCTGAAGCGCGAGAACTGGTCGCAGAACTCGAATTCGTCTGGGACCAAATAAAATCAAACTCCGTCTCCTCCTCAGCCACCTCTCCTGGCCAGCCGGGCAAGAGAGGTAGCAGCGCTGGCCAGGACCAAAGCTATATCAATACAAGCCAACGAGTCACTGCGGAAGAATTTACTACCGCCTCTGGCCTCCGTGTCCTCCGCCCCGTCAGCGACGGCGACGAAGAAGACGACGATGAAGATGCCGAGTTCGAAGACGCAGCTCGCCATCCCACCACCGGCGAAGAAGATGAAGACGAAGAAGCCATCGCCGTTGCAGGCACCCTCGATCTTGCCGTGCGAAACAGAAAATGGAGACGGCGAATTGAGCGCACGCTCGTAAAGATGACAGCCGAGATCGCGGCATTAAGGGAAGTCGTTGACGCAGCAAGAATAGGAGATTCCAGGAGACGGAACGGGGTCTGGGCATGGTTTAATTGGTTAATTTGGGTCGGGTGTAGACATGTGTTGGTTGATTTGGCGTTGTTGGGGTTGCTTGTGGTTTGGGCGAGGAGGAAGGGGGATTATAGAGTTGAGCAGGGATTGGCTCTTCTTTGGGGGTATGTGAGAGAAAAGATACGGAGGTTACGCATACCGGGGTTGAAGAGGGGGAAACGGTGAGGGAGGGGGAGAGTATGGAAAGCGTAACACACGACCTCTCGACGGCAATACTGCTCCTGCGATGGCCAAGGGTTCTGCAACGATTTCTACACCCAGGAAAGGTGGCTCGGTTGGCGAGGAACATATCAAGATTCTTCACCAAAGCTGCCTACCGATAAGAACAAGTTCAACACGGCAAGGTCCCACCCACCTAGAAGGATCACTGCGAAACCTCCTTCTCACCCCCCCCTTCAACCGCCCAGATTGCGACTAGACACCCAGCCTCAGTTTCAACAGCGCACTCAGCTGTCCCAAGGCACCAGCCTAAGGCTCCCAGCCAGCCCTCGACTCCACGCGCGATACTACCCAAACCCAAGCAACAACAGTCCAAGCGCCAAAGATCAGCTCTGCATATTTCCAAAGCGAGTACGCTATGATGACTTGTCCTGCTCCTTAATGCAGCGGCTTGGGTTGGGTCCTGGGCGTTGAAGTTATGCCCTGCGCTTCGTTTCTAGGGGGTACTGATGGCGGTTTTAGGGTGGTATATGTGGTGAGCAGCACAGGATAGGCGTGTAGTGCGAGATAGCAACGTACTTTGATGGAAGAGGAGAGAGGAAAGGGGATGAGGTCGTGAATATACCTCAATCAGGAATGCAGGGATGGGTGCACGTCTAGGCAGGTATATGGCTAATATGTAGCCAATGTATATTATAATCTAATAAATGATTTCAACGCTCAAATGCTATGGTATCGCTATGCTGAGGTCATTATACATTTTATATTTTACATCTCGTCAGTTGTACATGCAGTCGCTATGCAGATCCATCATATCTCGTAGATTGAGCGTTCCATGATTCCATTTCGTGTTCGGTTACGCAGAAGATAGACCGATAATCGCTTATACTCTGTACCAGAGTAGTAGCACCGGAGCCCACCATAGGAGATTGGCCCCGTTAAATGTTTTAGGACCGTTCACGGACGAGGACAGTCTCCGGTACTTCCACCAGGCAGTCGCCGAAGTACTTCTCTGGTGGTATATTTGCGTTCCGTAGTGAGAGTAGCATGAGGCGTTCGCCACCAAGAAGTATCGTGTTGATATGGAGAACATCTCTTCTCCCCATTCACGCCGACGCACCACTTCCCCCACCACCAGCCTCCCTCTGCCTCTTCATCCTCTCCTCCGCCGCTTTGGCCATCGCCTCTCGTCTACTCATCGTTTGTGTTGGCGCTCTTGAATTCGTAGCCGTGCCGCCAAGCACATACTCCCCACCCGTCCAGCCTCCCCCATCCACATGTTCCCCCGCGCCCTCACTCCCTTGTGGATCGTAAAAAACTTCCTCAGACACGGCCCTCCCGCCACTCTTCCAATCGTGTTGCCGGACTTCCTTCTCAATCTCCTTGCACAAGTCCCAGAAATTACGGTCGTGGTCTCCGTGCACGCAGTGGGCGAGTTCATGACATAAGGTGTCTCGGATGGTCTTGTAGTCTCTGTAGCCATCATAGGCGTCTGTACGGAGGCGTAATTCGATGACTTCGCCTTTATTGCGGTTGAGACCCAGCGTGCGGGAGTCGTGCGTGGTGTGTGCGGCGGGATCCATTTCTGTGAGGATGGGGACGGAGAAGTGGTGCGTGCTCATGGCGTGGAGGATGCCGGGGTCGGCTTTTAGACGTTGGAGGAAGGAGAGGGAGCGGGAGGGGTTGGGGAGATGGGGGAGGGGGAGGAGGGTGTGGAAGGTGTGGGTTGTGGTGTCGTGGGCTTTTTTCCAGTCGCGGTGGGGGGTGGGTAAGGCGGGTTTTAGGGGGGAGGAGTGCCGGGTTGGGGAGATGGGTTTGGAGAGGGTGGTAAGGTCGGTGGGGGTGGGTGCTAGGAGGGTGATTTTGCGGTTGGTGAGGGTGGAGAGGGGGAGGGAGGGGGAGGGGAAGGGCGGTTTGAGGAGGCCGGGCTTGGGGGTTATGATGATTTTTTGATGGGAGGGAGGGATGGAGAGGGTGGTCGATATGTGGGTGGAGAGGTCGGTTATGGTGGCTGAAGGAGGGAAGGAGAGGGTGTGAGAGGTGCCGTGGTGGGTGAAGGTTATGCTGATGTCTGAGATAGACGGCGGGGTGGAAGACGTTGCTTCGGTGGTTTGGGTGTCTATGTCTGCCATCTTGGTGATGTGATGAAGCTTCAGTAAGTAATGAGGCAAATGTGAAATTGAGAATAAAGGAAGAAGTGCGTTGGTGCACTAATAGATGGATTTGTCAACACGTCGACGATTACATAGAACTTGCCGGTGGCGAATTCTGACAGTTCATCATCATTAGATCTGCTCCCTTACCACGCACGCTGCCCACGGTACGTGCCTATAGGGAACCATGAACATAAAATGATGACCTGAAGCTGCTACCTTGACAAGGTACTCTAGAGACTATAACACTCAGCGATTGGTGATGGGGCCAGTTTCGGTCGGGATGGCCACCCTCTTGGTTGGGTATGATCATAGGGCTGCAGGACTCCCAAGACGATAATAAGAATGCCTGAGTTATCACGAGTCAGGATAACTATGAGCCCCGAGTCTCAGTCGATCCTTTTCTGCGATGTTTCTCTTCTCTACGCTGGTGGTCTTGTTCCCAGCATGCGATGCACCACGCAAGGAATTGTTCAGAATTACATATCCTGTTGTAGCCTTACACACTGCACTGCTTGGGGCCCATACAACTACTGATGGCTCAGCATTTGCTTTGATGAACCACAGCCTCTCATTCGGCGTGGGTTGCCCTTGAGACCTCGTTGCTCTTCCCCCTACCATATCTACCGAACGATAGACAAGCCTCCTATCAAAGTAATGGCAGACCATCTCTCAATCTATGCAAGCATTGCTGGCCTGATTACTATAGCCGATACAGTCTTTGTTCGAACGTTCAAGTACATCAAATCCGTCAAAGAAGCTCCAAAGGAAATCGCAGCCTTGTCTTTGGAAATTGGCGCCCTTTACGGTATCTTGAACCAACTTCGCCTTATAGGCTGTCAACTTGGAGGGAAAGCATTTGATTCCGCCATTCCGGCCCCACATATTCATTCATGCGAACAGACCCTGGAGAAAGTCAAGACGATGCTGGACAAGTATGACATCTGCAACACCGATAGGAGTTCCGTAGACGCCATGGAAAGAAAATTGAAGTGGCCATTCACCGTTCCTGAAGCCAACAACCTGATCGCTGAGGTTGAAAGACATAAGGCGACCTTGGGCCTGGCTTTGACAGTTGACGGATTGATGGGCCTTCTCACGGTTATTTCGAGGCAGAATGAGATACATAATGGCCTTGATGAGATCAAGCACCAGTTACATCAAAGACGGAAAGCTGATACTCGTATTGCCATTAATAGGCATCGCCGGAAAGTTTTAGACTCACTTGGCCCCTGTAATCCGGATAAAAACCACAGAATGAGTCTGAAGCTCCGGCACCCTGGCACTGGCGTATGGCTCACGGAAAGTGACGACTTCAAGCGTTGGCTGACGACTCCCCATTCAAAGCTTTGGCTTCGGGGCATTCCAGGGGCAGGAAAGACTGTGCTCGCATCTTCCGTGATTGAAGAAGCTGTAGTTGCGAGTGAACCTTGAACTGTGATAAATCTCGAAAGTGTTTACTATTATCCTGTTCTAGTAACCGATACAATCCTCAACCTTCCAGACGCCGTGACCAATTTATCGAGTCTCCAGGTCTTGCAATTCTGCCTGTATTCTCTCCATCTCCCTCTTAGCATCTTTCGCGTCTTCCTCCCTTGCCATTTCCCCAACTGTTTTTCCGTAAAGGAACATAATCAAACCCCCAAGATAATGATAATTGTGAGTTTCAAAATGCTCTACTTCCATTAGCAGCTGTGCAAGTTGGCCTGCTGTCTCATGAGCGAGAATATTTCTCGCTTCAACTTTCTTCTCGAAAGTCCTTACCGCCTTCATATACTTAGGTAGGAGGCCAGTTGCTGTTTCCCAATTGTGTTCAACGTCCTTCTCGCTCTCTGTAACGTGGCCATTGACTTTCTTTGCCGTTCCAAATCTCTTGATGAGAGTTTCTGCTGCCCCAACTAGCTTTTGCTTGCACGCTTCAGGATCATTTCCTTTAATCTCAGCTTCGATATCATGGTTGTCTGAAAGCCTCTTGACCATCTCAATAACAAGATTCCCTTCATACGCAGCCAATCTTTTGGTATCTGACACTCGAAGTCGATTTTCAAGACGACCAAGCCTAGTACACAAATCATCCTGGAGCTTGTAGAAGGTTAGACTTGATAGAAAAGTTATTTCAAGTAGAAGACGTACCTCCTTAGCTTCCATTTCCATCCGATCCATCCTCATACTGAGAGCTTTGTTTGATTTCTTCTCATCCTGTAAGTTTTCTGAGGATTTTCGGTACCGGGCGAGGGATCGTTCTATCTTTTCATGGGCTGGAAACAGTACAAGCATGCTGTCGTCCGTTCGGTGAAGATATTCTGACACTGTCTTTACGTTGCCCAGGTCTGGGTAGACTTTCAAATCGTTGATGTCCTTTGGTGTCATATCGAATCTGGTTTTGTGTTGGACCTTATTGACAAGGTACTCGGATTTGAGGAATGATGGTAGAGACAGAGACCTTTGATGTGAGCCTTTTGGGGGTGGAGTGATCTCACATCCGAAGTAAGCCATGCTGTATCTCTGATAGAACGACTTGATGGAAGACTTACAGAATGACAGAGCTTCACACTTGTATCAAATGTTGTGGGTTGCGACTTCCTTTGTTCTTCAAGATAAAGTAAAACTACTTGAGAGAAAGTTTTACAGAGAGCAAGCAATCCTTAGGGGCACTTAGTTCCACGGTACTGACTTGCCAAGTATTACTACCCCTCCACAATCTTCGCCTAGCCACGACAGGGCCTTTACATTGTGCTGCTATTCTTGCAATACTTGAGTTATGTACTTGGCTACTTGACGAGAGGTGTGAAGTCAATCAAAGAAATTCATCTGGCACACCGCTTCAATGCACAATCTTCGGAGCCCAAGCATTAAGGGGTGAGGTGTACGACAGACAGGAGAACATGAGGACTTGATATCTACACTCAAGGTACTGAACGAGAATGGAGCGGATCCGAATTGCTATTACGACAATGGCAAAGTAAAGCTGTCGCTACTTGGCGTTATTGCAAATTCAGACTGGAAATGTTCGTGTTTGGAACTTCTCCGACACAGGGTCATTGTCGACGAATATGCTAGGACTCAATTTCGACAGTGGACAGATTTTCCTGAAGACTACTCAAAGAGGATTCTCATAGGAACGATTCGCAGAAAAGACCTTGAAAAAGATGACTACGCCCGTATTTTAGAGCGTATGTTGGTTTGCGACAAATTCAAGACAATGAGCCTGACGAACTCGGAATCGGAGCTCGAATATGGTGCTGATATCGATGATTTGCGTCTAGCTGCGAAAATCGGGCGATCAGGTACCGTCACCAAGTTATTAATTAATAGCTCGCTAGACCTGAACGCTGCTGAGCCTGAGACTGCTCGAACAGCCCTCCACTATGCTGCAGAAAATGGCCATTCTGATATTGTCACGCTCTTGTTGGCGCACGGAGCTGATATCAACCTAGTTGACAGTGACGGCAGAACTCCGATATCTCTAGCCACGGAAGCGATAGAACCCCACTGTCTACTTAGCCTTCTGCGACCGGGGTGCGATATTAGCGCAAAGGATCTTGAGGGATACACCATGATCCATCATGCGGCGAGAAACGGGAATATTGCTGCGTTGATAGCGCTGAAAGATATCTGATCCTTCTGGGTGCTCGAAGGCTGTTGAAGGTCCCACCACTCCATCCCATGCAGAGCTCGGTATAGTAGGAGAAGCGGAAACTCTTCCAAGTGAACAAAATTTCCTCCAAGCTCTCTCTCAAAAGACGGCAGATGGTAAAACTCCATTATATCTTGCTGTAGAGGAAGGATCATTAGATGCTCTTCATTTTCTGCTTAACAGCAACTGCGATCCAAAAGCGCTGATGGATGATGGATCGACAGTATTACATTGCGCTGCCGGAAATAGGTACCCGAAAGACTCCCATATTGACATTATGAACGTTCTTTTGGAGTATCGGGTAGATCTTTGCCATCCCCGTTGCGATGGAGCTACAGCTCTGCATGTAATGATACACGAAATGTGTCCTGAAAGGGTCGATCAAAGTACAAGACTCGATGTCCTTGAAACACTTGCTCGCCAAGAGGGGACTTTGCTTCAGACCAACGCTGAAGGTTTGACAGCCTTGCATTTTCTTCTCCGAACATGTTTCGGACTTTTGGATGGCAGGAGAAATGTCGATCCTGCGCTGTGGGTGAAAATACTAACTCTCCTGTTGGAAGCTGGTGCAGATCTTCAAGCTGTGGATTCGCAAAATCAGAGTGCACTTTGTTACCTGCTTAACACTTTCACAGCGACGACCACGAGTTTAGGCCAAAAAGCACTATCGCAGATGATGGGCATTGCCATTGATTATGTTGGTGAGGACGAGTCCCTCATCAAGATAATCACTGATCCAGCTTTGCTGGCTCAAGCCATCAAAACCGGTCATTCAGAACTCGTTCAAAAACTGCTTGATAGGTCACCGGAAGTAGACCTGAAAGTTGCGACTCTTCCAGCAATGACTCCAATGCAAGCGGCTTGCTGTTACGGCTGTGATCGCAAGAATTTGCTTAGGATTCTTGAATTATCAAAAGCTCGATCCGACCCCGCAGGCATGGGCTCAGATTTGATCCGCCTAGCGTGCCAAAGAAACGATACAGAAGCTTATGCTAGCGCTATTGTGCTTCTCGACGCAGGCTTCGACCCGAACAATCGCTCCTCTAGAGGCGAAAATGCCTTAATGCTTGCCGCTCGTGCTGGTAATGTAGACATCGTGAAGTTGCTGATTGGTCATGGTGTCGATCCATCTGTATGCGATGCACAGGGCTGTAATATCGCTCACTACGCCTTAGAGGGCGGCCACGTGGAGGTCGTATATGCTTTAAGAGACTGCAAGCTTGACTGGGGTGCCAAGGGTGAAATGTCTATTCATGGTCGAATGCTCCAAGATGTGACAGCTCTCCATCTTGCAGCTAAACATCCGGATAGTAGCCTCTTAGAATGTCTAATAGATGAGAAGCTGATATCTGATGTTGATTGTGTCACGGGGACTAGGTTGACGCCCCTGCACATAGCTGTCTGGTCACAACAGCCTCGTAATGTAGCTGTATTGCTATCAAAGGGGGCCAATGTCAATGTATTGGGAGATGGACTTTATGGCATATCTCCGCTTCACCTTGCCGCAGGATTCGGCAATCAAGAATTAGTCTCTGAGTTTCTCCGACATGGCTGCGATGTCACGATTCCAAATAAGGACGGTCTAGATTGTCAAATGATTGCGCTCAAATACGGCTTCAAGGATCTAGCACAGATGTTTGCGGAGTTCGCGCAGAAAGAAGGTGTGTGTTGATTTCACACTGATTAGGATCAGAATGGTCGTTGCACGCAGGACAGAAAAACTAATTCGTTTGTAGTATCAAATAGAGTGTCTAGTCCATCCCAGGGACCACAAAGTCTCTCCAGGTCGCCGCGTGCTTCGGAAGCACTCAAGGTGGCGATTGATGTAGGTGACATTGAGCTTTGTAAGCGCCTAGTTGAGAATGGGGCGGACTTAGAGTCCGGTTTCGCTTTCTGCCTCGGGTGCACACCACTCCTGTATTCCTTACTCAGCCTCCAGCCAAAGATAGCAGAGTATCTAGCCCGCCATGGAGCTTCGATTACCGGACAAACATGCCAAAAGTGGGCATCTCGAGGCTATACACCCCTGCACTATGCTGCAAGTCATGGTTACCTTAGTTTGCTTAATTGCCTGCTCGATAGAGGTGCACTGAAGCTCATTGACATGCAAAGTCCCGTGCATCCAATTCATCTTGCCGCGGCGAATGGTCATACAAAATGCGTTGAGATCATCCTAGACCAATCTTACCACGGTATGCCACTGTCCAAGTCGAAGTTTAAGAGAACTAATACGTCCTCAGACATGGGCGGAGGTGCACGAAGTCACGGTACAAGTCCAGAGCATCTCCTGATCAATCGGCCCATTAACTCGTCACGGATGCGATGGGATTGGGTAGTAAACCCCGGCATGGCCTTGCCGTCCCACTATTGGTGTGCAAATCCATTGCAAATCGCGGCGGACAATGGGTGTATCTCACTGGTAGAGTCCTTACTAGAAAGAGGAGCTCTCGTGAATTCCATGGATCAGTGTGGAAGCACGCCTTTACACTTTGCTGCAGCCGCCGACCACGTAGCCACTATTAAGATACTACTAAAGTTTGGTGCCAACCTTCACCTCCCGGCCCGAGGTCTATTAAACGCTTGTATGTGTGCAGCCAGGAATGACCACCTGGATGCCGTGAGAGAGCCTCTGAAAGCCGAAGCCGATCGCCAGGCCCAGGATATCTTTCGTCGACATGTACTGCATCATGCGGCACTCCGCAACTCTTGGAACGTTTTCTTCTACTTATTGGCTAGTACTACTCGGTACGAGCTGACCGTGGAAGATAACAATGGAGACTCGGTCACCGCTTATGTTCTACGAAATGCGGACTCGCCTCAGCTTTCGAGCATTCTGAATCATGCCCTACCAGATCAAGCCTACTTCACCAATAGAAGCAACTCCTTGACAGCCTCTGTCATGAATTTCAATGTAACAACATCTGTTCTTAAGAGGTTGCTGAAACGCCTGCCTCAAAGTCTTTTGCCACAGCTTTTAGTTCATCAAGCTTTATTTGGGGGAACCCCACTCTACGCAGCCGCCGTTCATATTTCATCTCATCAGGTAGATAAGATCTGCATTCTACTCGATGCAGGCGCGGCACTCGAACTCGAAGGTGGCGACCACGGAACTCCACTCATGGCCGCCTGCGCAACAGGTCGCCTCTCAGCCATAAAAGTCCTGGTCTCCAAAGGAGCAAAGCTCTACTACACCAAAGACGGCTCCACAATTCGCGCTCTCGACAAAGCGAAGCATTTCCCAGAAATCATACGCTGGCTACTCGTCGGACGATACATCGAAGGTCCAAGATTACTCATGAAGGATGATACACAATCAGCAACCCCTAGGATCTTCCCGAAAAGTGCTGGCTATGTCATTGCTACGCGTATTAGGAAGAGTGCGGATGAGGGTTTCTCTTTTGTCCGTTTGACTACTATCTAAGACAGATCAAAGAGAGGCATTCTAAGCACTTCGTTTGGTATGGTAAGCGCTAAGGCATCTGATTTAAGCGTGGGGCAGGATGGGTTGAAGGTTTAGCTGGTTATGCGCTTTCGAAATGGATGACGCTCGCTCACGGAATTGGAAGAGCTGGGATTCGAAGAGGAAGGAAATAGGACACCGCTCATTCAAGGGACTTGGGCGGGATGGATCCCCTCGTTCTGCTGATTATATACATACACGTCCTTTGAATGGATGACGCTCACTCACCAAACATGGGAATCTAGGATTTAGACAGGAAATAAAAGGACAACACTCACGCACAAAATTTGGGAAGTTGGGATTTAGACAGGAAGTAAATAACAATGCTCACTCAAAAATTTTGGGAAGCTAGGAATTAGACAATAAATAGAAAGACAACAATCACTCAGAATGAGACTTATGAATCTGGGGATCAAGAGAGAAAATAAAAGGATAACACTCACGCACAAAATTTGGGAAGCTGGGATTTAGACAGGAAGTGAAATAACAATGCTCACTCACAAATTTTGGGAAGCTAGGAATTAGACAGTAAATAGAAGGACAACGATCACTCTGAATGAGACTTATGAACCTGGGATCAAGAGAGAAAATAAAAGGACAAAGCTCACTCACACTGGGATCTATGAACCTGGGATGTAGACAGAAAGTAGAAACCAATGCTCATTCACGGAGCCAGGAACGCTAATCTCAAGAGGAGGAAGAAATAAGTCTACGAGATTGAGCACCCCAGCTTACTTTATCTTCATCTGGTATGGGATCCGCGTATGCGTATGGATGGCATCATGGGAAATTGGGTTTGGAAAGTCTTACCGAATATCATTTTGTAGGGCGCGTTTAGATGGCATGGCGTGGTATGACGATAAGGTAATTTGATTGATTAGCATTTGGATTTGTGCTGGATATTGGGGAGAGGAAGAGTAGGGGTAGATTGCTTAATTGGAATTTGAGTTTGGTCAGTACCCAATGTGGATGTTTTACGACAAAGGTTCTCAATGTTTGGTATTGCTATATTCAATCTCGTTCATACAATGAATAATGCAAGACATAGTTCCACATGAACATTCACAACATGATATAATCTCTATACTCTGTCTCACCCCACACACCCCACCATCCCCACCCCCCCACCACACGCACCTACACCCCCTCCCCCTCCCTCGGAAACTCATCCACCAACCCCACCCTCGCCACAACATTCATACTCGCCAACTCCTGAATCAGCAACTTCGCCGCATACGGAATCATCATCTTCGACACCCCCTCCCTCTTCCCACAACTCTGACACCACCCCTTATACCCCATCATCCCACACCCCCCACAAATATCCACCACATGCGCATCACTACTCAGCATCAATCTCTCCAACAACAATTGACTAGCACCGTACGCTATCAGGCAATCGCGTTCCATTTCTCCGAGACGCAGCCCGCCGTCCCGGGAGCGACCTTCCATGGGCTGGCGAGTAAGGGTGGCGCGCGGGCCGCGGCTGCGCGAGTGCATTTTGTCCATGACCATGTGTTTTAGTTTTTGGTAGTAGATGGGGCCGAAGAAGACGTAGGCTGGTAAGCTTTCCCCTGTGATGCCAGAGGTGAGGAAATCCTTTCCGCCGTAGCTGAAGCCATGGGAGATGAGAATGTCGCCCATATCTTCGATTTTGGACCCGCCGAACGCGGTGCCGTATTGTAAGTCACCAGCTAGGATGCCTGCTTTACCGGAGACAAGCTCCATCATTTTGCCGACGGTCATGCGGGAGGGGAAGCCGTGCGGGTTCATGATGATGTCTGGGACGATGCCTTGGTCTGTGAAGGGCATGTCAATTTGTGGGGCGATGAGGCCTACGACGCCTTTTTGGCCGTGGCGGGAGGAGAATTTGTCGCCGACTTCTGGGCGGCGGGTTTGGCGGGTGAGGATTTTGATGAGTTTGTGGTCCGAGTCCATGACGGAGACGAGGACTTTGTCGATGTAGGAGGGGTCCGGGAGGCGGTAGGTCATGGGTGTGTCTTTGTATTCGCCGACGCCCCAGTCGGAGCCGCCGAAGCCGGGGGTGGCGTGCGGGTTGAGGGGGGTTTGTTTCATGATGTAGACTTCGCCTTGGGAGACTTTTTCGCCGACGCGGGCGAGGCCGTGGGAGTCGAGGAGGGCATGTTTGCGGATGGGGTGGCCGTTTTCGTAGATTGGGTCGCCGATGCGCTCTTCGAGGCCGTTGGGCCATTTGCGGAGAATGGTGTTGTATTTGCGGAAGACTTGGCAGCGACCGAAGCCGCGGTCGATGGAGGCTTTGTTGAGGACGAGGGCATCTTCGATGTCGTACCCTGAGTAGGACATTACGGCCACGATAGCGTTTTGACCCGCCGGGAGCTTGTCGTAATTGACAAGCTCGATAGTACGGGTTTTGACGAGGGGTTTTTGGGGGTAGACCATGAGGTAGAGAATGGAGTCTATCCGGGTGAATTGGTTGGTGGAGATAGCGCCGATGGCTTGTTTACCCATGGCACATTGGTAGGTATTTCGCGGGGATTGGTTGTGGTGGGGGTAGGGAATCAGGCCTGCGACGGCACCGAGGATGGTGAAGGGTTCGATTTCAAGGTGGGTGGCTGAGGAGTTGATGTTGGCTTCGTACATGGCGATGTTGGAGTCGTCTTCTTCGTTGACATCTAGATATTCGATGAGGCCACGGGAGAGGAAGTCATCGAAACCCAGTTTGCCTTTCCGCAAAGCTTGGAGAGATCTTGTGGTTACCTTGGATCTTCCTTTCTCAACCACGATAAGAGGCCGACAGATCCTTCCTTCGTCCGTTGCAATCTGTACTGAGCGATGGTGGCCGTTCAGTGAAATGCTAACGAATTCTGAAACACGACCTGCTCGACGCATCTGTCGGAAGGCGTTAATGAAGTTTCTGGGCTGTTTGGTAAGTGCTGTAGGTGTTCCATTTATGAAGATGATATAAGAGCTCTCTTTGTATATGTCTGTACCATGGACTTGGCACAGGTCTTTTGCGCCCAATGCGAAGACTAGCTTCTTTACTGGAGCTTCTTCGTCATCCGTGGTAATATGTGTCATCAGAGCCAGGTTCTTGACCAGACCACAGGCTTCTCCTTCAGGGGTATCTGACGGGCAAAGCATTCCAAATTGCGAAGGCTGTAATGCACGAGGTCCAGCGACTTTTCTGGTTTTCTCAAACTGACTGGTAATCCTAGTCATCATTCCCAGAGCACTGATGAAGCTCAATCGACTTAGCACATGTGTTACCCCTGCTCGCTTCATTTTGAATCTTCTCAGATCCCAGTTTCCAGTAGCAACGGATCGCTGGATTCCTGCAGTAATGTGGTTGGCTTGTAAGTTTAGGTATCTGATGCAGTCAAACTCTTCAGTTCGCGCTGGCTTCTTCAGCACTTTGTCGACAGCCATTTTTATGTCATGGTTATATTTCTTAAACAGATCTTCGAAGAGCAATGATAGCAACTGCCCTGCCAGCTCGAGCCTCTTATTACCATAGTAGTCTCGATCGTCGACTAGAGTGCTGTCATGGTAGGCCATCATGGTTCTTCGTGTCATGTGGGCTATATAAAGTGCCTTGGGTCGAAAGTCGAGATCACGGACGGGGACGTGGTTGACGATGACATTGGACATGGCTTCGATTGCTTCCTGCACATGCTTTCGTCTATAGTCATGATACGATGGCCTTGATTTCATCTGGATCTTGGTCCCAATGTACTCAAGTGCTTCGTTCTGAGTCGTGATGCCA
Source organism: Cladonia metacorallifera KoLRI002260 (assembly GCA_000482085.2). NCBI lineage: Eukaryota > Fungi > Ascomycota > Lecanoromycetes > Lecanorales > Cladoniaceae > Cladonia > Cladonia metacorallifera. The sequence continues at coordinate 525,286 of KI911121.1, forward strand.
AGCTTTGTGCATTCCTCGAAATTGACGAAGAAAGTATCCTGGTAGGCAGAGTCGTGACCTGCAACTAGTAGGAGGATCTCGTTGTCTGAATGTATACCTAGGGCCTTGAGGACGAGGACTATAGGCAGATCTTCGCTGAGAAAATTGTGCTTCAGATAAATCCGATCGCCACGCATGATAACGTAAGTCTTAGATTTTCGCTCGTGAGTTGAGCTGAAGCAGTTAGCGTGGACAAAACATATCGACAGGTGTGAAGTACCTTGTCACAGACGCCTGGACGATTCCATGTTTGGTGCCTTTCTCCACAATTACTCTATTCTTGCTGATCTGTTCTTGTACCAATATCACCTTTTCGGTTCCATTGACGACAAAGTAGCCCCCTGGATCTAGCGGACATTCTGAGAGTTGGGCCATTCCTTCTTCTGACTTCTTGGAGAGGATACATCGGGAGCTCCGGAGCATTACGGGGAGCCTTCCAATGACGATGCCTTTCCTCCTTACCTCACGAACACCTCGCCAATATGCAACGTCAACCATTATAGGTGCGGCGTAGGTCGTGTCACGGAGGCGGCATTCGTTTGGAGTGACTGTGGATGTCCACTGTTCGCGTGCCATTTCTGGTAGATCCTCATCGATGCGAGTTGGCCATCCCACGTAGACATCGGTGTATGTAATGTAGAATCTAGGGTCTATATCACTGAGGATGGTTTGGTTGGCTTTGATTATTCTCTTCAAGTCCACATCGATGAAGAAGTTGTATGAATCGATATGCTGCTTGACAAGGCCTTTGACTTTCAAGAAGGCTGGAAGAAGATTCCATTTGTCCTAATGAGAGTCAGCCTTATGGGAAAAACAAATGTGAGATGAAATATATATGTTCGTGTCCTGTTGGTCTATTGAAAAATGTATGAGCCAGAAACCCCAAGGTAGAGCAGACGTCTGGTATCTTCGAATTTTCTTGCTGCTACAATTTGCCACTCACTGATGACTTTCTCAGTCGTGCTCTCCCACGGATAATACAAACAGCGCCTTACTTTATGGAGATCGAAATAAATGAATAGCTCATACCTTTGCAGTATCTATAGGATCTGTCAAGGATTTTCCATGATAGAAGGGTTCGAGTAGGGCATCAAAACCCTAGACGATTTAGCATCTGTAGACTCTACTGAAGAGGAAGAATGGATACATCTTTTTGGCCGCTTTCTTTCGCCAAGGCGTGCTGATCGGATCCTCCTTCATGCTGGACTGCAGCATGTTTGGGCTGTGAAGGCCTCCTCGCCTTTTTCGCAGGTGGTTTCGTTGCTGGCTAAGACGTATCAGTCATAGCAAGTGATTCTGCGAAACTCTACACACTTGAGAAGACGATTGGTCAGCTTTTGACTTCTTGGGTGCTTGTACCGGCTCAGTAGATTTGTTACAAGTAGGAGGAGGGACCATATTATAAGATGTGGGTGTTTCTCATTTTCCAATATATCAGTAGTAGTATCTAATGTATTTTTTGTTTTTTTGGGTGTTCTCGTAGTTGTCGATCGGGTTCTCCCCCGCCCTAGAGCCGACCTAGACCGGCAAACTAAAACATAAAGTGCCTGGCTGGCCCGCGGGAAGGTGGACCCTGAATATACTTCGTAGGAGCCTAAAGCAGCTTAAGGTGGCCAGCACTAGCGGGTTGCTCACCGCCTCAAATACGGTAAACCTATTGAATCCTATTGTGCGCTTTCTCATCACTGCATGCCCTCTCTGCACCTCCACCCTCCACCCTCCGCTATTTACCCCTCGCCACGCTTACACCCACGCACCACCCCATCAGACAATGCCTCTGCTGCAATTTTCCGAACGACAGCTGCTCAGAAGTCTCAAACTGCCAGTAAGTGAATGTGGCTCGCGTGGATTAAGGCAGAGCCGCAGCGGAAAACCGTTAGACTTTTTCAGGGGTTCGAATGCTTGAACCTGAGCCTCGCCTTCCCCCTCCCCACCAGCCAAACGATGACAGTGTCAGTTACGGAAGATCAGGCCTCCTGCCATCGTGACAACCCTAGGTAACAGATTGGTGCATGTGCTGAATTCATTGTCTCTTGCTTTCTGTCGTACTCGTGGGATCTGCAGATACCGATCCAGCTTGCAGGGTACCGCCGAGGAGTGAAGTTGCGAGGACACAGTTCTTCACTTTTCTTCACTGTGAGATTATTGTTTCCTTGTAGAGCCATATACATAATATTGTTAGAAAGCAATGCGCACATCCAAAGCAGACAGCACCGTCGTAGACCATAGGTGTCCTTCTAACTGTGGTGGGAAGGCGTAGGGATTGAATAAGGTACCACCAAACCAGCCCACTCGCGGTAGCGCTGCGCCTAGATCCCAGCACTTTTTGCTTCGATAATCCAGCCCAGAGCACTTACTCCTCCACTTGCATCTTCTCTTCAATCACCTCGTTGGCGCCAATTCTTGTATTTGTACCTATGCATATCAACAATTGAGACCCATCCCATTCCTTTTGGAAACTTGTACGATTCTGTACCACACGAGAATCTGCGGGGCTTCGCAGGCGGAGCCAATGTACCCTTGTGCATTCACTCCGAAGACCAATTGTTTGACGCCATCTCTCTACTCTTGAGAACTCCGCATTCGCTGTCACTCACCTCGTATGTATGAAGGCACCACCACCGTTCCGACCCTTACAAGTCTCATCTGAATCTTCCTACCACATCCACATCTTCATCCTCTGACACCTCCCACCTCCCCCTCTCTGATCCTCACCGCCCACTGGCACCCCACTTTCTACCCGTTACTGGGATGCTTTGTACAACAGCTCTAACGCATCGTATTGGCTTGTAGTAACATGGCTTTCAACAACTCAATCACTGCCCGCTATGACGAGCTAAGATCACCAAACCCTCCTTCCAGCTCAGCGACCACGGGGACTACAACACCATCACGGTACTCTGGCAGCTTTATGCAGAGCCACTCTCAGCCATTTGGCGATACACGAGCAAGCGTGCAACGTAGGCAGACTACAGACCTCAGCAAGATGCCAGCCATCACCCCAATCGGGCAGCAGCCAGCACCAACTACTCAGGGGGAGTCCGTGGATATAGCTGCAACGGTGAGACAAAACCCTTACATTTCCCTCAGTTTCAATGCAGACTTGCACGTGGTGTTGTCTACCACCATTCTGAAACATGCCATTGTCACATATACTTTGGGTGGCCATTAAGCTTTTCAATTCGAATTCACTGACATTTACTTCACTACAGACCTTCCACAAAGCTCAGCTTGTAAGACCCCCGCTCTCACTTCACATATAACCCCACGACTTCCTCCCTTCATTCTACATCCATCATGCTTTACACAATGTTTAACACTCTCCAGGTCGAGAAGAAGCGACAAGAGTATGAAGTGCTCCAGGAGCGACGACGGCGTTTCGAAGCCCAAATGGTTCTCTTCAACCAGCAACAGGCTCTAGAAAAGGAGGAGCTTGATCGTATGACACAAGACCTTCAGCAAGCTAGTCTTGCCGGTCATGTCAGCGAGCCTACAACACCTCCCGAGTATCGTGATCACGTACTGCCCTCAGGAATTTTTGCTCGCAGCAACCGATACTCCACCTCAAGCATCACCTCTCCTCCAGGCCTCAATCGAAGCAGCCGTTCAGGTTCTCAACTTACCTCACCACCCTCGGAGCTTGCTCAGACTTTGCACAATCATATCAACTCTGACACACTCCCTTCAAAGTCTGTACCTGGATCTCGTCGTGGGTCCAATGAAGGAGTCCGGGCCTACGTCCCTGAGACCAATGGTACAAGCCGTCGTGGTGCTGTGTAAGTCACCGCTATGACCTATTTTAGATTTGAGTGCGATAAGCTACTGACATTTTCCAGGACAAACCGCTATTCCATGCCTGTCACGGGGTTGAGGAGTCGCAACCACGAGACGGTTCCTGAGCACTCTGCTACCATGGGCCTAGGACACATCAATACTACAAGTTTCCTCTTTGGGGATGATGATGACTCTAAAGATTCTACGACTTCGCCTGATGTCAAGAGTTACCTCCAAATGAATGCCACGGATGACAAATTCCCGATCCTGGTTCGTCGCAATGAGTATCCGGGTGTGGTGAGTGGCTGCTCGAATCTTGGTCTCAGAGTCATTGCTGACATGTCGCTGCAGCTTTCAGCATCTTCGGCTGCTTTGGATCTCGCGCTTTCGCAGACTCCCAAGCCAGAGACGCAAGCTAATGGCTGGCCTCCAGCCGCACGTCACCGCCTTTCTCAGCAGGGAATCCCTCAGAGCGCACTCAGCACTTTCGCAAACGGTCAAATGAGCAACGGAGTTTCCAACAATGATTCACAGGTATCATCGGAGACCATGAGCATTCGTAACCCCAATCGCCATTCAATGGAAGCCAGCCTCGCTGCATACACTCAGACGTCACAGGGAGGCCAAGCTTCTTCTACCGAGTCAAGCCGCCCTACTACTTTAGGCAGCATCCACGCATCATACTCGACGAACGATGTTCCTACCCTGAAAAAAGCAAACGGTATTACAACCAATTCTACGCCTACCAAGAATGAAGCAGAGCAAAAGTTTCATAACCACAATGCCAGCTTAGGCCGAATCCCTGTCATTAACAAACGCCATAGCCGTGAGCTCTCTGGAGGCGATAATCGACGTGATGATCCTGCTACTACATATCAGCAAATTCTCTCTGGTCTGCAAGCCAGTGCTGCTCCGTTCGGCCCGGCCACGACAGCCACTTCACCAGTCGACTTGCCAAACCCTATGGCCCAATTCAACCCTGCAATGCAGTTCCCTAATCAGGCCTTCTACCCTGGTTATGGCATGCAAATGATGAATATGGGAATGACTCCGATGCCTATGGCTAATCCGTTGGCATTCCAAAATCAAATGCAAGCTTTCCAACCCCAAAATGGGTTTTCACCTTATGCCAATTTCGGCATTCAAGGCCGTTTCCCAGACAGTCAGGCTCGTGTTATCCAGCAACGACGCATGCAGAATGGTGAAGGCATGCAAACCCATACTCCGTTAATGATGTACACTACTAACATGAGTCTCAGAGAATACTCGCTTCACCAACGTCAAGTTGGAGCAAATGCAGGGGGAGATCTTAGGTCTGTGCAAAGATCAGCATGGATGTCGCTTTCTGCAGAAGAAGCTAGAGGAGCGCAATCCGGAGCATGTGCACCTCATCTTCCTTGAGACGCACCCGCACGTGGTCGAGCTTATGACTGGTAATGCTGTTCTCTCCAAAACTGCAACACATACTGATGATGTTAGATCCATTCGGCAATTACCTTTGCCAAAAGCTGTTTGAGTACTCCACCGACGAGCAGCGCACGGTGTTGATCAACAACGCCGCTCCGAAAATGGTCGAGATTGCGCTTAACGCTCATGGTACCCGAGCTTTGCAAAAGATGATTGAATTCATCACCACCCGCGAGCAGATCCAAACGGTCATCAATGCCTTGAACAGCCGAGTGGTGGAGCTAATTCAAGATCTCAACGGCAACCACGTAATTCAAAAGTGTCTTAACCGTCTCTCTTCGGAAGACGCTCAGGTATGTTGCCCCAGCAGCGAGCCAACTATCTCTCAGACTAATCTTCAATAGTTCATCTTCGATACAGTTGGTGCCAACTGCATTGTGGTCGGGACTCACCGCCATGGCTGTTGTGTCCTGCAGCGATGCATTGATCATGCCACTGGCATTCAGAAGGCTAGGCTCATTGATCAGATCACCAACAGCGCCTTCCAACTCGTGCAAGATCCTTTCGGCAATTATGTCCTTCAATACATCGTCGATCTTCAAGAGGAATGCTTCACTAACCCTCTCTGCCTTGCGTTTGATGGGCAAATTGCTACTCTGTCAAAACAGAAGTTCAGCTCCAACGTGATTGAGAAGTGCCTTCGCGGAGCTGAGAAGCATGTCACGCGCGTCATGATTGAGGAGATGATGCGTGGAAATGAGCTCGAAAAAATGCTGCGTGACTCATACGCGAACTACGTCGTCCAAACCGCAATGGACTATGCAGATGCTGATACCAAAGCTCGTCTCGTCGAAGCTATCCGACCACTTCTCCCTGCGGTCCGCCAGACTCCTCATGGCCGTCGCATCCAAAGCAAGATTATGGCATTGGAAGGTCAGGGTCGCTTCAGTGGTAGCGGCACTCCTACCGACCGCTCCTCTGGCCAGATCCCACTGGGACTACAGATGACCTCTAGCCCTATCTCAACCTCCTATACCGCGCCAGCGAACGGCTACAATGCGATGAACAACAACTTTCCCCCTCAATTCCGCGGTCCTTATCCTCAGTTCACACCTACTGCTCACGCCCACAACATGAGCAATGGCTCCAACAACTTCCTGCATTTCAGCCCTGAAAACAGCCATCAATCTGTACAACAGTCTGCACCGTCTTTTGCGCGCATGCCTCAGGTCAATGGTGGCTTCTTCTGAAGCGATTCGTTGATCTAGACTGTAATCGACATGATGAAACGAATTCTACGCAACTACGACCAGATTCCTTTGATGATACGCAATTTACTCATACGACCGCTATGTTAATTCATGTTTCCATGGATTCGATTGGCTGATTATGCCTTTGGACGATTTGAATATATGTCAAGCGCATGGCCTACCCGGCCAGGATCTTGACCTACAGCATTCACGATGCTCGTTTTGACGGCCTGCATCATTTTGCGAGGAGTTCAACTGACATCAATTCTGCTTTGTTTAGCGGAGGCATGTTGATAGACTCTGAGACCAATCTGAACGCGAAGCAGATGCAGCGATTTGATTCTTTGTATCCATATCCTGCTTAGATGATACAGCAACCTGGTCTTTCCTTTTGTCACAGCTTTTCTACCGTGGATTCCATCAACAATTTTCGACTTCCGATTTACGACTTGCGACTTTCGACTTTGCCGACATCTCGCCTTTCTTTCCAGCACGTACCGTGCCTCCTGTTGTTCTACGGCCCCAATTGGTTTCTCAATCTGATCGTCACGGTAACCCACGATGCTTTCCTGCAGGTCCCTGGTGGCTAGCAGCAATCGGGAAACTTTCCAGCGACTACTTCATATCTGCATCACACGATGTCACACGTTGGAAGCGCTGTCTGATCTGAAATTTCCTATCATGAAGCATGGCATGCATGAGCGAGCAATGGAAGATCACATGAGGAGCATTGGTGTATCTATGGTAGAAGCATTCGATAGATCAATTTCATTAAGTATCTGCAATACGAGGTGTCATGATGCTGTAAGATCAAGTATTTGAGCAAGTGCAACATATGATACCGAGTTCCAGAAGTAATATAAGCGTACTATGTGTAGGAAGTCAATTTAGTGGAGAGACTTAAAGTACTGTTAAAACTTAGGTAAATACCTTAGGGCTGAGCACTGGCGCTAAATCCTTGCCAGCATCCGGACCTCCAATCTCGACATTGCGCGACTCAGCCGTCGCAGAACGAAGTAAATACTGCCATAACGCGTTTGTACCCTTCATCACTTACTTCACATGATATGAGTGTTGGATGCTTTCTTCTGCGTAAGTGAAATATACCGAGCCGACATAATGCCTACCGCAATCAAGCCGTCAAAAAATCAGCAAAGGAGAGCGAAGAAGAAGGCAGCAAAACAAAATGGAGTAAGCGGCAATCATAATGCGAGAGAACTATATGCTAAATGCAGGTCACAGGTTGCTGGCACTCCCACCCCAGAACCCTCCTCCTTGACAGAACCTCTACCCATCAAAGAAGAACCTGCTCTTCCGGCAGCTGACAAGCAAGATGAGATCACTGATGACGTTGATATCATTGACGAGACAGATCCTCTCTACGAAATGTACAAAGATGTAATGGGCAGGTTTGAACAGGTTGATAAGGAGGACCCATCGACGAAGGAGCCTGATAAACCGGAGATATTCTTCGACGAGGATGAAGATATACCTGATGAAGATGAGGAGGCAGGGCAGCCAAAGATGTCGAAGAAAAAACGAAAAGAGCAAAATAAGCTATCGGTAGCCGAACTCAAGGCTCTGGTCGAAAAGCCGGAAACGGTGGATTGGACAGACACTTCAGCTTCAGATCCTCGCTTACTGGTGCATATCAAGGCATATCGAAATGTCGTGCCTGTACCTTCACACTGGTCTCTGAAGCGTGAGTATCTATCCTCTAAACGTGGTGTTGAAAAGCCTCCATTCGCGTTACCTAAATTTATTCAGGAGACCGGCATTGCGGAGATGCGGGATGCGGTCTTAGAGAAGCAGGATCAAGCAAGTCTCAAACAAAAGCAAAGAGAGCGCGTTCAGCCAAAGATGGGAAAGCTTGATATTGATTACCAAAAACTATACGAAGCCTTCTTCAGGTTCCAGACGAAGCCGGAGCTCACACGGTACGGAGAGGTGTACTACGAGGGCAAGGAGTATGAGACTAATCTCAAACATCTTCGACCTGGTGAGCTCAGCGAAGAGTTGAAAGAAGCTCTTAATATTCCACCCGGCGCTCCGCCGCCATGGCTGATCAATCAACAGCGCTTTGGTCCACCACCATCATATCCTGCACTTAAGATACCCGGTCTCAACGCTCCTCCGCCACCTGGTGGTGCATGGGGTTTCCACCCTGGCGGATACGGCAAACCGCCTGTTGATGAGTATAATCGGCCCTTGTATGGTGGCGACATCTTTGGTGTGCTACAACCCCAGCAAAATACTCAACTTGGCGAGCCAGTCGAAAAGACCCTGTGGGGCGAATTACAGGAGCCGGAAGAGGAGTCTGAAGAGGAAGAGAGCGATGAGGAAGACGAAGAAGGAGACAATGAAGATGTTGGGGCAGGCTTGCAGACACCGAGCGGACTTGAAACTCCTGGAGGACTGGCATCCACAGTACCCTCAGAGTACGGAGGAGCTGAGAGTGTGGCTGGCGAGTTTGACCTTCGCAAGCATAGACGTGGCACAGAAACAGAAGAATCCACACACCCTCGGACAGCATATCAAGTTATACCAGAACAGTCTGCAAAAGTCTCGGGCTTTTTTGGGGGTGACCGAACGTACGATCTCAAAGCTGCTCAAAGTGGCTTACCTGTGCTTGGTCAAGAGGATCAGAATAGGAAGAGAAAGAAGCCAGGTGATGTAGAGGTTGCAATGGACCCTGATACTCTTCAGGCAAAAGATAGTATGGATAAAGAAGATTTGAAGAGGTTGTATGAGGCGGAGAAGAAACAGGAGCAAGGGCAGTGGGGCTTCCAAGAGGATCTAAGTGACATGATAGCTGTCGAGAGTCGGAAAAGGCAGAAGAGGGATGAAGAAAGGCGAAGCAAGCGGTAGAGTGAAAGAAGCATATCATTCATCACATACAAGACATCAAGATTTGAAGGCATAGAACCGCCCAACACCCATAGTGAATTCAACTCGTACAGGTGCATCTAGGAGGCAAGATATGCGGCGAATAACTAGGACGGATATGTCACGGGCTTGGGCCTTTGCCTGAGAAAAGCTAAAGCCATCCTGCGCTGCAGCTGAGCGTGCTGAAAGGAAATGGCTGCGTTCTCACGGGGAGCTCCAAGCTTCTTGCCTAATACGGTTAGCGCGCTAAACTTTTTACACTGTTGACATTTCGCATCATCCATGATTGACTGAGCCAACCACCAACAACGCCCAGAAACTGCGCATCTTCATTTGCTCCGGCTCAGCTCAAACCAACCTTTTCCCTTGCCTTTTTGACACTGAAAGGTGACACCCAGCATCATGGATAGAAGCCGTGATAGAAGGTTTGTCCGCACCCTTTTTTTTGAAAGACCCTCAGATTAGTTGGGACTGCCTGACTTCTGACTGCTACTGTACACATAAGCCTCAGTGAATCATCTCTGTGTACTAACCTTCATTCACTCAGATACTACGACGACGACCGTCCCCACGGTGGGGAGTCGTATCGGCCGTCAGACCACAACACAAGAGGTTATAGATCACCACCACGAAGAACCCGTACCCCGCCATCACGTGCCGATTCATATGCGCCGGCAGCAGACCGTCGCCGCTCGAGGAGCCCAGGTTATAGAGGAAGAGGTGGGCCCAGTTATGCAGCGCGGCCAAGATCTCCACCCAGGGCATATTCACCCAGAAGAGATACGCGTGCGAGATCACCCTTACCTAGGGTCCGACGATACTCTAGATCTCCTGTGGGCCGCGCGAGGTCTCCCCCTCCCGCTAGACGAGATCCTTCACCTTATCGTAGGCCTCGTTCGCCTCTTCCAGCCAGACGTGATTACTCCCCTCCAAGGTACTCGCGACCTAGATTCCCAAATGAGAACAATTATCGTCCTGGAGAGAGATCACCTACTCCGCCAAGACGCTCTGAACATGTCTCGCGCGTTCCCTCTCCCATTTCTTCTCGACGCTCCTCACCTCCTATCCATCCAGACCGGCTAGCGAATACCGGATCTGGTACGCACTCACCAGCTATCCGTGGTGGGCGAGCACCACCTGCTGGCCCTCGAGATCAAGGTTATCGGGATAGATCTCCTCCACGCCGAGGCTACTCACCTGTTCCAGTCCCTCAAGCGCGAGAGCCAACATCCTACCGCGCACAGTCGCCCCCACCACGTGAACGAGAAGACAGCCGTACTGGGCCTACTCCGGCTGCATGGTCAGACACACAGATTGCGGGACCTAAGGCATCAGGCTATCGTAACGGGGACACTCGTCCTCCACCAAGCGGTCCAGCGGTGAGGGACTCATACAGTAGAGACTCGCCATCCGTTCCTCCACCAGCAGCTCCTATATCCATGTCAGCGCACAATCGTCCCACAAGTGCCTCACTCCTATCTGCACCGACTCGTCCCAGGGGTGGTCCATCCTTCGGAGGTCGAGGCGACTCACGAGATCATCAATATGGTCCTCGTGGAGGTCGTGGTGGAGCACCTTCTTCGTACCATGGACCTCCTTCGCGGGGACATTATGACTCTCGGCCACCACCTGGAGATCATATTCCTCAAGGTCCTCGGGGTTCGCACCATGGTCCTCCACCGTCATTCGAAGCACCCTACCGCGCACCTCCTCCGTTTCGTTCGAACAACTCATCGTCCACGACCTACCCTCGTACCCAGCGCTTCTCGAATAATCACCTGGCATCTGTGCCTTCTATCAAAGATGGTGGCGAGGCTTTGCCCAGCGCGACCGATCCGGCAGCGAGAAAGAGATTGGCAGAACTGGAGGAGGGTAGAAAGAAGTTGTTGGATCAAATTGAAGAGAAGCAGCGAGAGAAGAGGAAGGGTTTGCGCGAATGGGGAAGTCGAGAGAGAGAGAGTAGAAGGGACAGTTTGAAAAGCGAATTGGCCGAGGAAGCGTTGGACAGGATGAATGGCGATGGTCCAGGAACTGGCGGAGCAGCCTTTTGATACGGGTATGCAAAGATTGGAGCTAATTCTTGACCAATTGTGGAAGCGGGTCAGATCAAAATTGATCTTTGAGCCCATGCCCTTCAAGTTTGAGAGGACTTTTCGTACCAACAGCCATGTGTTACATTCGGGGTTGGATACACATCATGCGGAATCTCTTGAAAAAGATTTCCAGTTCTTCATCAAGAAGGCTGGAAAACACATCTTACTATCGCTATGGCCAGCAGGCTTATCCACGGCTAAGGCTCAGCAACATATGTAAGCGTGTCTTTCTCAAGGCAGTATGTACACTAGCAACCCAACCTCTCGGGTAATAAGAAAAATGCTCTTGAATCTTGAACCCACTACCCTCCAATCCAAACCCTTAACCCACCGAACTCCTCGATTCATTGATTGATTTATTTATTCATGACCTGTCCCAGTGCCCCAAAGGCGCTATGCATTGTTATCTTCGCTAGGTCTATCTATATACATGATGCCTCGCGTAGGGGTGAAAGATATATGGCTATTGGCCTAGGCTTCGAAGAGAGGCCTATATTGTTTCTTACGGCGTTGCTATTGTAGTGTAGAATACTGAATGAATCCTCAGTAAGTAGCATATAGCCTTTTAGACTTGATTATCCTTCCACTAGTAGCCGATGTGGTTGGTAGAGTGATAGGACGCACGTGTTGTGGTTTTGTATGGGTCTGCATACGCGTTGGAAGCTAGACGCTGGAAGCGGGGAGCTGGAAGGTGCGAGCTGGCCTGTATTTTGGCCCGCGCGGTCGTGTACTGTATGCATGTAGTGCTAGGTTTGGGGCCGTATGGTTCTGTAGGAGTCTCTTGGCTCTCCTTTTAAAAAGAGAAGTTTCGTAGCCAGCACCGCGTACAGGTGGACTCCCTTCGCTGGCCCACTGAACTCCTCGCTATGCCCCCTCCTCTCACCCTTCGCCTTCCCCCCTACCGCCCAGCCCCCCACGTCGTCTCCTTCTCACTACTAACAGCTGGTTTCTTCCTCCCCCTATTCTTCTTACTATCCTCCCTACTCCTCTTCTTCCTCGGCGCCCCCTTCCCCCTCATCTTCGCATTCGCCACTCTCTCTAACCGATCCTCTTCATCATCATCCCACGTCTCAAGCCCTTCTTCGAAATGCGCGAAGTGCTTTTTTAAATCTTTGATTGTGCCGATGCGCGGGGGGTAGTAGCTGGATACGGAGGGGCCGCGGAGACGTTGGGAGAGGATGCGGGAACCGAGACGCGCACGGGAGGGGTTAAAGGTTGTGGAGAAGATGTGGGATTGGAGCTGGACCCCCGGAGGGGGGGG